>OOFC01023872.1:4992-16616 GCA_900323345.1 Pseudochromis fuscus | reverse complement strand
CTGTTGTGCCGTCTTTGTACAGCAATAAGATTGGACGGCTCAAAAAAAAAAAAAAAAAAGTCTTCATGAGTGAGACTGAGATTGAACAAAAACAGTCAAAAACACAGCACTTCACTGTACTTAAGTCTAAGTCAAGCTGTCAGTTTGAGTTTGCTGCGACTGTGCTTGTACTGTACTGGATATTTGTGTGTAAGGGAGTGAGTGAGGCTGACGGTAGCTTTATAATACTCTGCTTGTGATATTGTCATCTTGGATCCTATAGCTTTGGGGCTGTAGGAAATAATGAAATACTTTAAACACCACAGAGATAAATTGATGGTAAGGTAATGAGTTGTACACATTTTTAAAAGAGTATGTAACACATCAAAATATTCTGTAAGCTACCAAACATATTACCAGCTGCTCCTCATAAACTGTACATAGACTGGATGATGCTAATGTGATGTTACTCATTGGTTTGTGGCATTTGAACTTCATTATTGTCTTTTTTTTTTTTTATCCATAAGTGACCTAAGCATTGAATCCAAGGAGAGTACCCCAAGTGTGTGAGTCTCAAGCTCAGGTCTTGTTTCATTGGAGTCCAGAGCTGTCAATCAAACTAACCAAGTCCCTAAAATATTCCCCATTTTGAAGCCTAATATCTGTTTAATTTTTTTTTCAGATAGACCACCAGATCACTCATAAGTAGAGCTGACTTCTGATAGATAGATAGATAGATAGATAGATAGATAGATAGATAGATAGATAGATAGATACTTTATTAATCCCTTGGGAGATCCCTCTGGGAAATTGGGGAATGATTTGCAGGAAACAATTTATTACTATTTCATAACTGAAGTCAAATAGTGTCAAAGTTTTTTGGCGCCAGCACCTAGTGGCTGTTAGGAGTATTGCACTTTTTTGAGCTGCTTCGTCCATTTCCAGTCTATGCGGTGGATTGAGTTGTAGTTACAGATATCTTGACTAACCCCACATATAAAGGCTGCACAAACAGGAAAACAAACATCTTCCTGTCATCCACCTGATAGGGTTATTTAGAGTAACTTCATGTTTATTTTTTCTGTACTCTACATTATATTGTTTTAAAAAAAAACTGTTTTTGTAACCTTTGGAAACTTTGTGTCATTTTTAATAATGAATCCCTGTTTGGGCACTTGCCTGTCATGCCTATATATAAACTCCCTTGAATATGCATTATTAAATGAAGCAACATAGTTTCTCATCTTGCAGTAAAGCTACTGACAACAGACACTAAATGTAATTATAAACCTTAATTAGGTCTACCTGAACAGAAATATTCAAACTACCAGCATCATGGCTTCTGCTAATCAGTTATTCCCTGGTTGCAAATAAAATACAGAAACTTAACAGGAAAAGTAGACATAAAATTGTGTATGTAAATTGCATACTTGTAGTGCATCTATCAGAGACTGCTGAAAAATCCAGCATTTATAAACTGAACAAATCCTATGGTACATGTTTAATGAGTTGACTCTGATACTCCAGCTGCCGTCACCACAGATTACAGTACATTCAAATGAAATACTGTTGCTTTAACTTCACTTGAAACTCCTACTTCTACTTTTTTGGTCTTTTTTTTTTTTTTATCACAGGCTAGAAATACTGTTTAAACACTGTTTTATTATATTATGTCTCTCCTATTGCCTCTACTAGGTGAAGACCTAGTCAACCACCCTTTGCAGGTAATTATAGAATAACACTAAGCTGTTCTTTTTCTAATGTTTTTGTTATTGGGTGCCCTTTGCCCCTCAGCTTAAGTTCTTTCACATTCACTGTTGATTTACATATTCATTAGATTGAGCTCTGCACCTGCTGCCACCCACAGATGAAGCTGAACAGATTAGCGGTGCATGACACCCAAATTTCTGAAGTAGATTTGGACTGAGTTTTACTGTGGGAATCGTTAGGATTGACTACTGGAAAGCTAAGAAATCAGCTCTTCAACCTGCTTTATTAGCAGCAGTCAAGAGGGGGATGCATACAGTCAGAAAAAGATATTTGAAACTGTTTAGGGAAAATGTATTATTTTAGGCAAGTGATTGTTAAACTGCATAAAATAATCTCCTAATAGAGCCTCCAATGTATTCTTAGCACAGTATCCTACCCAGCTCCTCCACTCAGATTTTTTTCACCATGATCAAGTGTATCCTGAGCATCAACTGATGTAAAACCCACATAAATCTCCAATGCTACAAAATAGTACATGCACATAGTGAAATCACCATGTCTGCCATCACACAGTTTTAACAGGGCGTCCATTATTCTCTGTCTGTAGACCAATCTGCTGGTTGATTTATGTGTTGTGCTCCGTAGTGATGGCAGCGTTACTGCAGAGTCATAGTCGAACAGAATGCAGTTTTACCAACACAGCTGGATTGATCACAGTTGGCGTCGTCCCCGCGGATGGATGAGAGCAGCCGACGAGAGCGTGGATGTTTATCAGTCTTAAAACACTCCACGAAAATTGGTCATCGTCAGTTTTGGAAGTGAAAAGATTCCAGGTTGTGAAGGTGCTCTGTAGAGAGTGTTGACAGTTTTCATTAGCTAGCCCCTGTGATTAGCAGTTTTGTTCAAGTTATTGCTTAATTACAATTACTACTTTCTCCCGTCAATTCAATTGCTTTTCAGTTACTGCATAATAGACGTAATTATTACTAAGAAAAGCAATTTTTGCTATACCTTTTTTATTTCTGTTGATGGACACACTTTATTTTCACACAGTTGGGACAAGACTGTGAAATTGTACACATCATTGCCCCATTATCACAACGGTAGCTTGTTAACCCTTTAATTCTGAGCATGTCGTTGGTGACAGGTCTGCACATGTATCTTTGGATTACCGTAATTATGTCACGGTTTGCGCAATCAGAAAAATTTCAATGGTTCCCAAGAGCTGAGATGTTGCACTTTACAGTAAATATGGTATCATTACGGTAATTTCACCAGCGCCTCTCCCAGAAAGTAGGTGATTTATTATACACTATGTGTTGTAAGAGCGTAACAACAGTGACGATGAAGCAAGAATAGCAGAAAAACACAGAAACGGATTTTGATTTTAGCATTTCAGTCAACAAAAACACTGCAACTGCACGTGAATGTTAGATTTTGCAGGTTAAATTTGAATTTGAAATCAAAATTAGCATAAAAAGTCCAGGTGGAAATTTGCAGGCTCAAGTATTAAAGGGTTAACCGCAGTAATATTAACATATTAATGTAACTGGAAAGTGAAAATGACCAATGACAAGATTAATTTGTTGTAGTATTAAGATTTTTACCAGGCTTGTCATTAAATTACAACAAACTAATGTTCGTTGGCTCCAACATTTCTGAAAACAACGTCAAATACATCACAACTGGAGCACCACATACAGAGGACAGCCATGGACTCTTGTTGTGAACATGGTAAACGTGACCTCTTTTGAAGTTGTCTGCATATTTCACGGCGTCATAGAGTAACAAACCTATTGTAACGCTGCCACTGAATATCAGAAAGTAATCAACCATATCACGGACCAAAAGCAACAGTGTTTTCAATGCCACACTGATGATTATCAATCAACAAACTTGCAAATTCCCATTAAATTTTAACACAGCTGTAAAAACTAAACTGTTGTTGTGTGTGGAGTGCTGCTCCTCTCAGCTATCACTCATAACAACGCCACTTTAAAGTGCTGCTGGTGGTCGAAAACTGCATTTGAACTTGAGTATTTTGTTCATGCTAGAGAGGCTATCTAAATGCCTTCCTGCCACAACAGATCAATACAGACACAGACAGAATACTATGAGATACTACAAAATGTCAGGAAAGCTATCAGGAAAGCTTATACTGCTCAGTGTGGGTTTGGATTTCTTCAGTTTTCCAACACTTTAGGTTGTGCCACTGATGATTGGAAATTTGATAAATGTAATAGACACTTAACTGAGCCTAATGTTTTCCTTTATACACAGAATTTTTTTTTTTTTTTTTTTTATCTATATGTATTTAAAGTTCGACCATTTTTAGTAACAACTTGCTGCAAGATTGAGACTTTAGCACAATAAACAAATTATCCTGATGTATTTCCACTGAAAGGCCATTTGATTTAATTAACAAGCAGGCCCAAGTTTATATATTTGACATTTCTATTCACTATGCTAATCTAAGTTGCTTTGTCAGACACATCAAGACAAAAACAATAAATATCAATGACATGAAAATAAATACTTGTTAATAGGCAGTTTGCTGCAGCTAATGACAACATATGGTTGGGGGTTGTCATAGTACACACTTCACTTTTGTTTTTATTCAATCAAGCTCATGCACTTTGAATAATAAACAATTTAGAAGAAACTATAAAGCATACGTTTAACATATTTGTGTGTATTCATTGTTTATTTCAAGTACCTTCGAGTACCTGCCGGCTTACAATTAGTTTGGGACTCACTGGTCTAATGCAGTAGTGTGTAATTACAATTACAACACTCTTCAATGAGGCCACCTTCATGAAAGACACCCTGAAAAGGAACTTGTGTGGTGAAGTGCTCTTCAAGTTGGTCAAAAACGCTACATAGAGCCATAAATATCTGCCCTGGCAGCTACGCAGACCTACACAGTAGAAATGTATTCACCTGCATTTCATCAGGGGGGGAAAAAAAAAAAAAAAAAGGGGGTAGTCCACTGGGAGCCTGAAGGACTTCGGCTGAGCTCAGAGATGTCCTGGCAAGAAAGTTCAGCCTGCGTTGACCGCCTCTGTAAGCAAGACTGATCACCTGCTCTTCAGGACCTGAACAGCACTGGCAGCTGCACAGTCTTTTCCTCCCTTCATGCCTATTCCCCCCGAGACAGCACCGAATCCAAACTTATCAATCGACCGGGTTACGCGACCTGTACAGTCCTAAATCCCTAATAGATCTACTCCTGACTCTGCTGTTCAGGATTTGGCTGTCAAGCTGCCTTTGACTCACTTGCTGTTTTTTCCCCCCGACTCTGTTGTTTTGAAGCAGCAGTCCATTGTGAAGTTAAAGTTCAGGAATAATTGTATTATCCCCAATAAGGAAATTTATTTGAGTTGTTAGATGATTGAATTCATTACTTTTGTATCTATAGAAACACATCAGAGCCAACAACTCATCCACTGATGCAGCTTTAGCCAGGGGCCGTGAAATCCATCAGCCAAACTAAAACCCACATAATGTTTTTAGTCATTGCTCAGTGACTTATTGCTATTTAATAAAGCTGTGTGCAACCAGCTAATGTCTCTCTTAGGTATAATTTAGAGAGTTTTTTGTAATAAAGACAAATGTTTGTTCCATTTGTAAGTTCATTCACAGTCTTGGAATTAATTAATTCATTACTCAGGACTCCATGGGATCCCATTAATAAGTATGTGTTGCTGCACTTGTTTTAATGTGCCAGAGAGATATGGCACCTTATAAAACAGCTTCAGAGGAAAAGCGTGTCCGGATGATGCATTGAAGACTTCTTTTTAATTCATGTGTTTGCTGAAAGCGGACAATAAGCATTTGGTCACGTTTACTAAATCAGCTCCCTCCCATGACATCCATAAAGTTTGCCATTGCTTAGCCTCTTATTCAATTTGAATATCACACCGTTTATAATTAATGTCATCTAAGAGTAATGTTCTTTTAAGGGTTCATAAATTAAATATTTGAGTGAATTCATTTAGCATAAACACTTGAATGAAATTAAATGCACAGACTGTGGTAGCGATGAAAAAATACATTGATACAATTATCTATTATGAATAAAGGTATCTCAGCCTCTCAGCTTGCCACTGGGCCTGTTTTAAAGAGAGCGTGTTATTTTGTCTTGCATATGTATTTAATACATAACATTAGAATAAAATACAACAAAAACATCTTTCTGAACTGTTTGAAATGTGGAGATTTAATATGCACTACTGATTATAATATCTGTCCAACAAGGAAAGTAACAATCTTGCTTATAAATAGTATTTTTCTCTGAGAGTAAATTGCGTGGTGGCGATGGAGTACTCATTGAGCATGCGATCATTTCTGCACTGTGCAGACATAATGCATATGTGGTCTCTTGTGATAACGGGTAAACAACTAAATAGGCGACTGTTCTTTGAATGTATTCCTGTCCAAATGGCTTTTGATGCAAATATGTGCATATGTGTGTGTGTGTGGTGTGCACACAGTTCATGTTTATGCACACGACTGTGTCTCTGTGTAGATAACAGCAGGGGATCAGGGGTAGTTTGTTGTGCCCGCCCGCTCAAATCGATCTGTGGATTCTGGTTGATTGGGCAGTGTTTTCACCATTCAATTATTGTCATTCTGCAGTGTCTTGCAGCTGGTTGTTGTTGTTGAAAAACCAGGAATTGCACTAACAGGAGGATTTAATCATTTATTTCAGTTAAATTCATAGTTTACAGAGTCGTTGCTCAGGTGTAACATATTCTTTTCTGAAGAGGATCCCCCACAACTGAATCTATTCATGCACACAAGAAAGAGAGGATGCCATTTCTTGTCCCTGTAGCTGCGTTTACATTTTGCATATTTGCATTTAATGAGCTTTCAGATGCAGAGTGTACAAAGGCAAGTTGGAGGGAAAAAAAAAAAAATGGACAATTTGTTTTGGCTGTGATAAATACTACATGAACACATGCTGTGGTTTGGCCCTAACCCCATAAAACATCAGAGCTGTCATAAGCTATCTCCTGACCCAGATGTAATTAATTTATGGGATTTCGACTTGGGGAAATAGCTAAAACTGTGCAAATGACTTGGTTTAAATGAGAGTCAGAAATGTGAAAAGTTGAAAGATTATCACCTCACTTGACTGTTCTGTATTCATGGTGCAGCGTCGGCCATCCCAAAATAAATGTCAGACCAGTGTGAGGAATTTTTAAGCGCTGTCACATATTGATCTCTGTCTAACAGAGTTTTTAAACAGAGATCCGTGGCTTCAGGAGACGCCCTTGGTATCGCGCTTGTTACCTCCGTTCTGAGGACACTGACCATCAAACTTTCACGTTATGTCATTTTTATTTAACAGCCTGTATTTCTTTTGCAATATAAATTTCTGTTGTACGATTAGACTGTCAACTGTTGGAAATGATTGCTGATATGCTGACACATTGTTAACGACTGTAATAATTATCGGCTGAGGGTTTACAATGTTTGGGTATAATAGTGAAATGTATTTTCACTTTTCAGTTTCCAGTGTTGACTCAGACCTGACTTGACTATTTAGGACCGTAATGGATGGATGCGTTCTGGCTGTTGATTTGAGCTATCCATCCGTATTGTGTGCATTCTACTATGTGATGTGTTTGTGTAATATCTTCCTCCAAGGCAGGATGACACTATCACACATCTGCTAATCTGAGTGTGGCCATGAAATGAAGCTGCATGGAGTCTTGTAAGCAATTACTGGTCTTCCTTGTCCTCCAAGCCGCCTATACAAACGCCACACATTGAGGACTTCACAGCTTTTAAATCAAAGTAAACTCGAGAAAATCGGACATCTTTTTTTGTTCATGCCAACAACATTACAAATGTCAACTGCACTAAATAGTCTGCCTCTCAGCCTCTCTCTTCCTCATCATTACTGTCCTGTAATCAGGCTGTTATTGCACCTCTTTTGTGATTTTTATTTCCATAGAATTCCCCCGTCGAGTCCTAACCTTTAGTAGTCTTTTAATATGCCAGCTCTGCTCCCACTCTTGGCAAGCAGAATGGCAGTTTCATTTTTGTTGGTGAGACTCTGTAATATGACAAAATACCCTTTCCCTCCAGCCAAATCCACGAGGGGCCAAAATGAGTCAGGACTAATGTCTGTGTCACATAAAAAGGCAAAGGAAATGTTAAGAAATATAGGCAGATATTAGAATTATGTCATAAACCAGTCACACGGCGTACACTAGGAATAATAATCATTTGCTATTTATATAGGGTTAAGAGTAGCGGCTTAGGTGTCTTATTTCTTTTATTAATAATCCTTGATTAACTTGTATATCAAAAACTAAACAGGAAGAGGTTTTTTTTCCTCGGTAACAACCCTACAGAGAATTTCCACTCAACTCGGCAGCTTTTTTCAAACCAGTTTTAGCTCATTGTTTTGGTTTATTGGCTCGCAGTGGTTTTTATATGGGTCAGTCGCTGCTCTCATTTAACTCATTCCAACCAGCAGGCAGTTATTTTTAGCTCCAACGGAAATCTGATTAACTGACTGCGTGCAATCAGCGCCGCATTAAACTGCCAAACAAAGGTAGCGAACAGAAAGGTGATCATCCAACAGCTAAAGACACGTTTGATTTTCTAGTTGGTGGAGAAAATAAAAACAGTATGTAGCCACAACAGCTGTATTTAATTAAAGAGTTGAATGAGAAGATTGCCTCCAGGCCTCCTGATCCACTTTAATGATTGCTTTGCTGTTTTTAGCAGTCTGGAGAGATTAAGGTTAAACTTTGATTCTTTTATGGAAATATATTTTTATATTTTATGTTAACACACACAGGCTGCTGCCGTGGGTTAACTCCTGTTCATCACCAGTCACACAGGAGCTTGAATCCCAGCTCTACCTCCCTATACTGTGCACTTTAGATATTGTACATTTCATCCCACTACAGACAACCATCAGGGAAACATCTAATTGGTCTCAAATCCATTCTGCAGCATGATGATAACCTCACCATATAAAGAAGTAGAGTTAGACAACATGGCCAACAAATTAAATCTTATTTATTTATTTTTTTTAAAGCTGGATTTCTCTCAAAATGCTGTGGCAGTAATATTTTTTATGAACAAAATACAATGTTTCACGTTCATCAGGAGTCCATGCCAACCAGGAAGATACAAAGTGCTCCACTGCAGCGGGCTCACCACTTAGTCAAATTACAAAGCATCTCCGCAAAGTATGCTTTTACCCAGCAGTCGCAGCATAGAGTTGGGTTTTAGGAAGCAATCGGAGTTAGCATCAGTTACTAGGAAGGATTGTTGATTAAAAAACATGTTATTTACTAAATCTCTAAAGCACAGTCAGCTTAATTGACAGCAATTAAATGGCAACTGTCTCTACATGAAACCACAGCTCTCGTGTAATTATTTATAGCTGTTTGTGAGATTTCGTGTTGTTTCAATCTTAACATATTATGCAGACTGCTATGTCTTCTTATTTCTTAAATTAAAGTTGAAGTTCTATTTGTAGGAGTACAGGATATAAGCTATTATGATAGTGTTATTTTTTTCAATCAGTTATTCCCACATATTATAAACTTTATATCATCCATCAGTTTCTATATGTGTACACCATAAAAATGCTGTTTTCACCCAGAACTGGGTAAATATTGGACTAACTACAAGCTGAGGTTATTTGACCCAGCATGACGGGCGAAGAAATAAGAAAAACAAGAAAATACTGAGTGAAAACAACAAAGTGTTGAATAAAAACAAGAAAATGCTGAGTGAAAATGACAAAATGTTGGGTAAAAACTAGGGTCGTCCAAATTAATGCATTAACTCAGATTAATCCATCATCATGATTAATCGGATTAATAATTTTAATGCAATTAATCCATCTGCAGCACAGAATGTCTCTGGCATTGCATTTCAGACAGTTTGTCCAAGTGGAGTTGCCGTCACAGATGCACAAATACGCAGTTAATCCTGTGGTGACAGGAAGCAGAACCAACCAATCAAAATGAAAGATGCTAAACAGAACATTGGTCCTCTGAATAGGAAATTTGAGTACAAAAAAATCAAGACAGAATATTGGATTGACACTCTGCAGGAAGTTTTCTTTTCACCAAAGCACTTTCAGGTTAAAATACCCTATTAACATGTAGTATACATTAGTACATACTGCTAGCAATTCGGCTAATGCATCACTCAGCTTGCAACAAACCACCCTCATGCAAAATGAAATGCGATTAATATAGATTAAAAAGTGATGATATTTAATCGTGATTACCGTATTTTCTGGACTATAAGCCGCTACTTTTTTCCAACGCTTTGAATTTAAACATCGGTGTGGCTCATGTATTGGCGGCATGAATCTCATTAGCTTTTTTTTACAAGCTAGCAAGCTCTGTTACTAAGAGTTACTAATGGCAATAGTCTCCTCTAGAAATAGTTGCTTAAGCACATAATTGCATTTATTTGGAGCCATGTTTCAAGCACTTGTATGAAAATTATTTCAGTATTTACTCACTACTTTGGTTTAGTCTTCACAAAGTCTCGAGGAAATAAAGATGTTCCAATGTGTTTGGCAACTTAATGCAGATACACTGTTCAGAAAATAGTTTATTTATTTATTTTTCTGAAATCTGGATGGGAACGGATGAGTAGTGAGATTCAGCCAGAACAATTACCGTATTTTCCGGACTATAAGCCGCTACTTTTTTCCGACACTTTGAACTTAAACACTGGTGTGGCTCATGTATCGGCGGCACGAAGCTTGTTGACTTTTCACAAGCTAGCAAGCTCCGCGTCGCCGATACATTTAGCGTCGTCACATCAGACCCGGTCAGAGTGGACCACATGAAACTGTTCGAATAAATTCAATAGCGGCTTACAGACAGGTGTGCTCAATAGTCCGGAAAATACGGTAAGTTATGGCCTCTAAAAACCATAATATCTGTGGTAGCTGTAAACTTGTCTGATAATTCTTTCTTGTTCTGCTAATAACCTACATCACACATTACACATATTCATTTAATCTCTTGTTAAACTTAAAGAGTGCTGCTTTCATGACACAGGAAGTAGGGACTTAACTCACACTTTTCAAAACATCGGCGATGTGATGAAAAGTGCTGCCACTGTTTTCAACGCGAGCGCTAACAGAAGGTCGAAAAGGTGACGAATCACTTCATTAAAATGATGCTGAGGACAGGAAGTGAGAATAAGCGACAATACAATCACTGTGTCTATTTAAAATATCCAAGTCATTTTATCCCTTTGAATGCACCTACGACTCAAGAAATAGTTTCACAAACAGTATCTCTACCTCGCATAACACGGATGCTAATTAACTTGCAGTGCACCTCACAAGCCATGTTATTCAGCAGCTGGTGCATTCTGATAGGATGTAAAAAGATATTTAATGTTGCTGTGATGCTTTTTTTTTTCTATAAAGATGGATGAGTGAGCATCTCATTGCTCACATTTAGGATGTGAGGAGACAGCACTGTCCAATAAATACAGTCCGTGGGTGTGAATTACATCTGTCCTCATTGTAAGTGTCTCATTAAGCCGTGCCCTCTTGATTGAGGGATACATGGTGGCAAATTATAGGGGAGAACTGTTTGATGAAAATGTAGTGTGCAGGACAAAAAGATAAATAATGCTAGCAACTTGAAGGTGAGCACAATCCATCAGTCGCCGTGTGGAAATGAATTTTTTTTTTTTTTTTTTTTCCCTCTCCCTCACAAGAAGAGTAAGACAACCAAAGAGCAGACAAATCACACACTCCCCGGTGACAAGAGGAGTAACTCAAATGTTCAATCATGGCAAAAATGACGTATAGCCTTTAAGCGAGAGTTTCAAACTATGTGTAATGATAAGTCATACACTGTACAGCAGAAGACAGTAAAGAATATGTTAGCTTGGATCCCACTTAAAATGTCAAATACTATATA
>OOFC01023869.1:0-13168 GCA_900323345.1 Pseudochromis fuscus | reverse complement strand
CATCTGTCCATCCATCCACCCATTCATCCATCCATCCCTCCATCCATCTGTCCGTCCATCCACCCATTCATCCATCCATCCATCCATTCATCCATCCATCCCTCCATCCATCTGTCCATCCATCCACCCATTCATCCATCCATCCCTCCATCCATCTGTCCGTCCATCCATCCATCCATCCATCCATTCATCCATCCATCCATCCCTCCATCCATCCATCCATCCATCCACCATCCATCCCTCCATCCACCATCCATCCACCATCCATCCATCCCTCCATCCATCCCTCCATCCATCCCTCCATCCATCCCTCCATCCATCATCCATCCATCCATCCATCCATCCATCCATCCATCCCTCCATCCATCATCCATCCATCCATCCATCCATCCATCCATCCATCCATCCATCCATCCATCCATCCATCCATCCATCCATCATCCATCCATCCATCCATCCATCCATCTTCTGTAACCACTTTATCCTGTGGTTCACATTGTCCTTTTAATAATAGAGAGAGGTTACCAAGGCAAGAGTGAGATGGATAGCATAAATATTTTGTGTATAATGAGATCACACAGTTATGAGAAGAACATGTATAAATAATTTATAGTCATATTTAGTGGTAAATTATACAGGGTGCAGTGTGGTGCTGTCGAGGGTGTAAAAGGGGAAAAAGTTAACACTCATTTTGGTCAAAGTCATGTAAGACATTTCCCTAAAAATAGAAAAAGTCTCATTCTCCAAAGTAATTACTCCAACTTGTTAGAACTGAAACATAGCATCACATTAATTTACAGTTAACTGTTCATTTTGAATTTCAAGCTTCGGACGAAAATACTTTAAATCAAGACACACTGTTGCTTACAGCCAGACAAATGAGCAGAGTCACTTTGTGATTCATGCACCAAGCTCATGTAAGGCTCCTATATAATGTATAAATATATATATATTTATATATATATATGCCTTTAGGCTGCTCACTGAATCTGAGTGCTTCACTGTCTGAGCCTGTTTCCCTCTCCATCTGTTTTTAGACACTTTGGAAGCATGAAGAGTAAGCATCCAGGAGGAAGAGTGGCTGTGCTGTGCTGAGACTCAACAATGCTCATATTATACGAACAGGACAGAAGTGTTAGAGAGAAACAGCCTAATGGATGTAGGCTTCACAGGACACATGGTGATATAATTCAAGTAAGGCAGCATAATGACTGAATAATTGAAGAGTTCACTCCAAAATGAGACATAGCTGCATTAGTCAACGCTGACAACTGCAAGCATTAAATTAAAGCACACAATAGGCTACCGGGTTACCATTAAAGTTATGGGTCTTTTTATGTCACCAGCTTACAAAACGGACGTCTTTTATAGCGATGAATCAGTGAGAAATCCATTTCAGCTTTCATTTTACACATGAGCAGGTCAGATTTCAGAGTGACAGACTTCAAATACACATGGGACTCAGCATTAGATGACAAAAACTGCAAATAAGACAATGTGGCATTTGAAGATATTAAGATTTAATGTTCATTTGTCTCAGTGATGAATAAGTATTAACGTGGAGTAATTGGTAGGTAAAGAGAGGACATGAAAGATAATGTATGTGAATATGTGGTATGTGGTATGTGATTACACAAGGTTCTGGATTTAAGAAATAAGTCTTAATGTGGAGTAACAGGTATGATCTAAAGAGATACAATGAAAGGTATGTGATGATAGAAGGTTCTGGATTTGGATATAAAAATACTGATGTTGTTGAAGGTTTTGAATGGATTACAATGATGATTTGAAGCAGAAACTCAGAAGACAGTTGGAAAAGCATCAAGTGTACTGAATGATTTAAAATAACCCACAAAGCCTTCTTTCAGAATTGCTTCCAAATAGACATCTTCCATTTTTGTAAGTGGATGTGCTCATCTAATTACTTGTGATGCTATTATACTGTAAATGACCCACAGCAGAGAATGGAAAACAAATGACTACATCACGTTTCATCATTTACTCCGTGTAAACATTGACCAATAGGCAGTGGGCTGTAAAAGTAACAAAAGCAGACGGATCGAGGGATGGAAAAGAAATCTGTGGGAATCAAGATCCTCGGTGAGATAAGCGAGTGAGTGAGTGAGATCTGACTGCTGGCATGGGAAAGCATAAGTGGCTGTGTGGGTTTTTGAAATGATGACGCTCTGAGCTCTTTTCCCCTGGAGAATAATGGGCTGAAATGTGGAGAGGCTGAGCGCGAGGAACGCACACAGAGCAACGCGGCTTTTCCAGAGACACACACACGAGCCAGCGGTGTCTCCCACTCGTCTCTCTGTGCACACAGAATGAATATTTTTTTCAATTTGAGGGGGACAGTTGTGAGGCAAATAGCAGAGGAGAGAACTGTTCCAGGTATGTTTGAACAGAAAACAATTATATATGTACTTTATCTGTGTAGCCTAGGAAGATACTGTGAGTGTCCAAGACTTTGCATGTACTGTACTCTACAATTGATGTTGGATACTGGAAAAATTATGATAAAAAAATGAATAAATAAGTTACCATTTGAGTACTGTTGTGTCTACTTCAATGCAGTGTTGTTGCTTTTCTGGCAAATGCGTATACAAGCCTGATATGTAACTGTAGGGCTGGTGCATCTCTTCATTCACAAGTAGAGTTGCACTTTCCACCTCTTACCACCAGATGACTCTGACAGATGAAGACACAGTGTTACATGCACTGGATAAACACTAGCATTTCACTATGACATTGCTTATTAAACACAAGAAGCGGTCCTAGTTGTTTAGACATAAATCCACTGCTCTGCTACTACTCTGCACCGCAGACAGGCTTGACTGTATTTCTGTTTTGCAAACGGGGTGAGCACAACCAGCTGAATTACAGTAGCTATTGTTAGGTTGAATAATTTCACTAAAAGCCCCCCTTTTTTTCCCAAAATGATAAGTTTAACGCACCAGTTTCCTCGGTAGGCACCGCATTATCTCAGGGTTGTCCGGTAGATGGCGAGGCACCGGTGGGTGACTTGAGGTTGGGATGTGTGCGCCTCCTCCTGCTCCGTCCTGGGTTTGAGGAGAGGATGCTGATGCTGACAGGGAGGCATGGAAGCCCAGAGGAGGATACAGCGCTGCTGCATACATGATGCCCTTATTTTTAGACGCGTAAGCTGTTTTAACAGCAGAGTCATAACGATGCGGTACTTGCAGTGGTTTGTTTATTTATTTTTTTTGACCGAGGGTGGTTATTATGTAAGAGCCGCGGTTTGCACCGGATTTGGAGCTAATTAAAAACAAGAAGGCAAGTGGAAGAATCAAGTTTATAGTGGACACCCTCTCCTCCTTCCGTAGTTCGTAGCAAACAAAGTTGTTGCTAAGCGACAGCGAAGCGCCATCGTATTGGGTCCCCGCGCATTGATATTTAAATGAATTGTCAGGTGTGCGGTTAATTAGAAAGGGTTCGAAGACCTGTCAGCCAATCAGCGATGACGACCGGGACTAATTTTTCCTCATAAACATCAACAGCTCGCCACGCGACCCTCTGGGTAGCTAAGTTGTAACGGCAGGGAGCTAGCTTGTCAGCTATCATGTTTCCACGAGGATCTCCAGGGGGCTGATTTATTATTATAAATTAACTGAACCTAATTAAGCAACTTTAACGTCGGACTTCCCTTTGTAACGGTCACTCACGATGACGGAGCTTTGGCGGAGCCTGGTTCATGTGTCGTACAAACACAGCTGCTGCTGCTGTTGTTGTATGGACGGTGAATGGAGGTTATCTACACACAGCGTGTGTTTACGATGATGGGACCTCGGTCAGAAACGGGATAACAGCCAGGTAAACGAAGTTAGCTTCGGCCAGTATTCACAGTAGGTGGTGCTCACTTCCAAGTTCACCTCATTATTATTATTATTGTGCGTCTGCGCCATGACATTCCCAAAAGGAGTGTTACTTGTTATGCTTTCAGAAGCTGTGGTGGAGTTATGTTGTGTCTTACTTTCATGCATGTTTTCTACATTTATGGTTTCAGCTGATGTTTGTTGTTGTGGTGCAAATGTTTTGGTTGATCAATACATTATGGAGATTTCATCACAGTTTCCTTGTTGAGTGTGACTGTAGTGGGTAAATGTGCGTGTAACTTTCTTACACTTTCATGTGCACATACTGACTGTAAGCTTTGAAGTAAAACCTGCTTTTTGCATGCAGAATATTGTGTTAAGGTGTTGTTGATGGTTACTGGTCTGGCAAATCTCCCTATTGTAATTCATATATTTGAAGACTGCAGATTTTTACAGACCTTCCAAGTCAGCTTTTTCCTTTACTCTTCCTCTCGCTTTGGTGCCTCACATTTATTGGGACACCAGTTTTGTGCCTCTGCTGCACATCTTTTTTTCTTGATGCTTTTTTTAGTGCTTTTTTCTGGTATGAATTCATGGTATTCTGTCCATTAAGTGGAGACAGACTGTTACCGGGAGCAACTCTGCTCCCCATTATTGTAGTCACTTTGCCTCATCCATTAAGTCAGCTCTCAAAGATTGCAGACTCTGTATTTTTATGGTGAACAAAGCTTATTTTGCTTGCATGGTGAATCTAAGCTTATAATCTCTCTCTCTCTCTTTCTCTCTCCTTTTTTCCCCTTGTCATCCATTCCTCCTGAACTTCTCCTTTCCCATAAAGTAAAGGACACCTTTGAGGACACTGTGTTCTCTGCTCCTCTGCGTTCACCTCCTTTATTTCCTGTTTTCCTCTCCTCATTTATCCTCTCCTCCATCTCCCTCCTCCTTCTGTCTGCACTTCTGAGGGTCCGTGCTCTCAGTTAATCTGGGAGAGCATGTCTCGGGACGCTATTAGCCCACTCAAGGCTGCCCACACTGTACAGTGATGACCACACACGCGCAAATGCATTGCTCTGTATTACCCACTTATTGTTCCCTCTGTGGTTGATAGCGGGAAATCAAAGCAATCTCAGCAGGATGCACAGATGAACCCAGTGGCTGGACATGACTCCAGTAGAAACACACACACAAATTAATTTGATCATGTTCAGGCAGCCAGGATGTGCATCTTTACATTCTGGTGGTGATATCTGTGTCTGATTTCTGAAATAATTTTCTTGATAGGAGGATTCCTCCTTGCACACATTAAACCCTACACTAGAGTGCCTTCAGTAATAGGTGGGTAATAGCCCCATTGACCCGCCTCAATTGCTATTTTCCACTTTCTCCAAATACACACCTTAAATAATAGCACAGCATCAATTGGAGATGTGTAAGACAGCCAACACATTAATATTAAACTGTACGGGTGCATTAAAGTGTGTCGGTGTAATCCCGCTCTGTTTAAATAGCAGCAAGTTTAAGAGAGCTTGCCGAACTCTGAGCAGACTTAAGCTGTGAAACAGGCAGCGGATGTAATCACATTACACCCTCCCTAAGTCTGGAACAGATGAATATTTAATAAGTGTGTTTAAACTCACTCCCTGTCTTTCTTTACCCTGTTTTTATTTCTCTCCTTCCTCACTCGAACCCCCACAAGAGGCAGTCATGAGTCCTCCACGCAGATCATCGAGTTCCCATGGTGACAGGTAATTTCCTGAAGCTCTTAATTTTCCTACATGTGACACTGTGTGACATTGTGGGAACACGGTTCACACACACTCACAAATCAATATGCAGCCAACACTATATGCAGACACACACACACTTATGTATGAGTAGGTGGGTTGCATTTTTAGTCTCTGTTGAGTGTCCACTTTGTAAAAAAAAAAAAAATCTGAATAATGCATGCAATTGCATATGTTCGTTTTATTTTGTTTAATAATACATGATGTGTGTGTGTGAAATAGGTCACTTACATTAAATCACCCGACATCAACTATTACGCATGACAGGTTTTTATCTCGGAGAACAAACGCCACGTTTAGCATTGCATCTGACAAATCAGAATATTTGTTTTCAAGCTGTTTTTTTCCCTCCTCAGCTGTGTGACACTGTTTGCAGAACAGCTTAATAGTTGGGTGAGGCTCTTCATTATGAAAACATTGGTTGTTCTCTCTACAGTATGTCAGCCTCAATAAATACATGTCTTGTTTACTTGAAATTTCCTGGAACAGATAATGGGCCATTTCTCCATGCCACTTTTTTTCCAAATGAATAAATTTGCAGCACAGTGCAGCACATGTCCCTTGTGAACAATGATTGTTTCGATTGCTTATTATACATCCATTACTCCCTTATATCAAATCTTCTTGCCCACAGTAGACTTTTCAATCATCGCTGCATGTCCACTGTAGATACGGTCTATCTCAGGCACATTATTTTTGTGTGTGTAGTCAACTTGAAGAACTGCATTAACATGTCACTGCTGACATGATGAGCTGATGCTGTTGTCCTTCTCGTCCTGCAGGCCTTCCACCGAGACCCTGCAGAAGAACAACAGCAGCAACTCGGGTGTTATTCTGGACATCTCGGCTCTGAAGATGGCAGAAGTGGACACGGAGGTGCCTCCTCTTCCACCTCGCTACCGCTTCAGGGACCTGCTGCTGGGGGACCAGACATTTCAGAATGATGACAGGTAGCATGGAGAAAAACACTGTACTGTGCTGTAGCATGTGAGATGCTGCCCTGGGATGTTCCTCGTTGGGCCCGTGTGTGTGCGCATACATCCATATGTTTGAAATCCCTCTGGAAACACACCAGGAGGTTGGATGTGTTATCTGTACTGCTGTGTCTACTCAAAGCTGCCTCATCTACCTCGTCTTTACTGATGGCTTTCCTACATTTTCCAGGATGACTTCACATAACAACCCTTTAGCGACGTGGCGGGACTCGTGTTCAGCCTTTGGTCGTACTTGTGGGTGGATAAAGCAATAGAAATGGAAATGGAGGCGTAAGAGGTTTTGTAGTGGAAAAAGGAGTCTTGCCAGTTGCACAGGCCTTGTGGCTGTGTTGCTCTGTGGACCACTTGTACATTATCAACGGAGAGATTTTGATCCCTTATGTGATTTAATTTGACCCTGTTTAATTTCCACATTGATGCATTTTGGACGAGAAAATGATTTCCTGCCTGGAGGGGTTGTGAGGGATTGACCCTCCCTGATGCAGTGTTTGGCATGCTTTCCACAGAAATAAGAAAACCACACACAAAGTAGGCTTGGAGTTCGGTTTTTGGCTTCGTCTCTGGGTATAGCTGGTTTGAGAATACATTGCTCTCTCTCTCTCTCTCTCTCTCTCTCTCTCTCTTTTTTAAATTACTGAGCATAAAATATCCCGTCCCTTGGTCCTGGACTCGTGCTGCAGTCACTAGAGCGCTGGAGTGTTTGCGAGTCTCTGAAGGGTTCAGTTATTGTTGCGGTTGGAGAGGCAGATCAACAGATGCTGTTTGCCGCCCAAGAGGAGAGAATTAGCCTCAGCCACGGTGAGCACTGTGGAGCTGTCCGTGGTGCTGAAATAAAGCCATCTCACTAAAGGATCAGCAGGACCAATGAGAAGCACTGCTTTATATTCCTGCTGCTGATTTGTCAGTAACTCTGAATATAAATGACATTGATAAAGCATTTTCTGTGCTTTCCAGTCCATAAATATTGGAAGCTGTGGGTTAAGACTTTTGCCTCAAGAGCCGTGGTTGACGAGCTGCTTTAAATAAACTGAACACATGGGTAGTGGTCTCTGAAGGGTGCCACTTACCCCAAAATGACTAGTTTTATCTCGCCATGCATCCATGTGTTGTTGGTATGCCATTACCGAGGGGGTTATATGTAAATGTTTGTGGAAGCTGTTTGTGCCTGTAACAGCACGGTTGATTTTTATAATTGTATCAGTGGCGGCATCTGACTGAGAGCGCATTGTGTCCATTATCTCACAACTGCAGGCGTTCAGTCGTCTGCAGACAGCGAAGAGCCGATAACCTTCTGTGGAGGGCTGTTGGACTTGTGATTAGCCCACTGATCTGCATCTTGTATGAATTGAAAACGAATATCATCACTTGTAGAAAATGTCACTGTGAACCAAGACATGAAAGTAGCTGTAACATTGTGTTTAGCCGCCACACACTCTCTCTCCGTCTCTATTTCTTTGTGTTTACTCGCCCAGTTTCTCTGGGACTCCCTGCAGTAAACTGTTGTCAGTATGTTTTATGTCAGCACCGGGCCTTTGTCTGCACAACATTTAAAGCAGCGGTACAGTATTTGACCCAACACTCACACATACATCGGTTTAGTGTGTGTGTTCCCAAAGGATGCAGTGATTTCTCCACAGTCAACCACAGATGCTTATTGCTCTGTTTGTTCTGCTACTTGTTAGTTTCAGCAGTAGTGTTGACATAAGGCAACACAATGTTAATGTAAAGCTTGTTTACAGTGTAGATTATGCTACATATTAATTGCTGTCAACATACAGTTTGTCTCTTACCAGACCATCACACATGTGTAGACCTTGAGGATGACGATCAGACGGCCTGAGTTTGAATGTGCAGCTCTGTTTGAGATTGTAGTTGTGTGTGATTGTGGAGATGTTGTATCCAGTATTCTCCTGTGAATTGTCTGGCTGATCACTATTCAATTGCAAAGGCTAATTAGAGCTTGTTGCTGGGCTACCAACACATGTGTGCCTGAGCATGTGTGTGTGTGTGTGTTTGCATCTATGCATGTGTGTATGCCCACGCTAGGTCTCGTCACAGAGCCATGTAATTCACAGATCCTGCCATCGGGAAAAAACACAAGAACCTTTGATTCTTCAAATCAAATAACAGCTAAAAGCCCAGCTGCACAACTGCACAACTAATGTACAGTGTGTGTGAGGAAATTAATGAAAAATGCTCCGATATCGATGGCGTCTTGTGTAGTCTAGTGAGGAGTAATTGCTATGTTTCTGAGCTCTGGAGTGGAAATTCAAACAGACGATGTCACCGGGCTTCAGGGTCGCTCTATTTCTTGGTCGATGATGTAGCAGCATAAAGCTCAATAATTGTTTACATTGTCTCATTTCAGAGCTCCACCAGCTGATATATAGGTATATTACAAGTGATTTCATCAGTCATCAATCAGAGGGATCAGATCATTCATCCTTTTGTTTCAGGTGAAGAGAGAAACCAGACAACAACTTGAAAGTTTTGAAATTTGATATCATAAAAACATGGAACTTGGATTGTTCTTCATAAAACTTACTCCTGTGAAACAGTTATAAGAACAAAACAGTTACATTTTATTAACTTCCTCCAAATAAGTTCACTGAAGTTTTGTGTCCCAGTGTAACAGAGTTCATAACGGTCCATTACCAGGGTCCTTCAGAAGTTCTGGTGCTGGTCTGTTTATCATCTCCTGGAGCTGATGTTGTGTGTGTGTGTGTGTGTGTGTGTGAGAGAGTGTGTGTTACACCTCTATAAGATGTGGTTCAAAGGTTATGAAAGTCCCATGCCAGTTTCCAGAGAGGTTACATCCTGTTGGAGGGTAATTCACAGCGTTTCCCGGAGAGGAGCGTGGGTTTATGACCTCAGAGTTTGTCTTATCAGGTTGTGCATTCCTCCTAAAACGGGGGCTGATGAGAAGGGAGAGCGAGGTCTGGCTACAATGACCTTTTGCATGCTCATTGGTTGGGATGCTGGTTATTTCCTGTGTCGAAGCCTGAAAACAAATCGACCTTCAGAGGGAGAATCAGCACCTGACGTCCGTTTGCATCTGTTTCCTTGCATTTATCGTAGTGAGCTTTGAGAGTGTGAGCTTATAGGACTGGAGGGCAGTAATAACTTCCATCCATCTTTTATACTGGTGTATCCATGGTCACAGGGTACACCCTGAACACATCGCCAGTCTGTGGCAGCAGAGGTAGCTTACTAAATCTTTCATCAACATGAGCGAGGAAACTAAGGCAGCAGGTTATCAACACTAGAAAGATTTAAATGAAAATGTGCATTTTGGAAAGGTTTTTGTTGGTACATGCATATGTGCACAAACATTACAGTGAAACCAGGCAGCAGTCATGTAGATGGGAGGTTTACAGTTTACACCTGCTACAGAGGATGGGGTGATGAATGTTAAATCTGTCCTTGAAAATTTAATTTCTAATATTCTGATATATCAAAATCAATTGGAGAGGCAGTTTATAGGCTTGAATGTCATAATCTATCAAATTAAATACCAAACAAATCAAGTTTCTCGACAGTAATGCAAAACCTGTATATCCCATATTTCCATAATGCAATCCTCCTCACTGGTTTGCATCATTGCCCAGAAACATAATCTTCACCTCGGCCAAGGAGGCTTTCGCCCACCGTGGTTTGTTTTGGCTGCTTGTTTCTTGAAATCCATATAGTTTATTTATTTATTTGTGAGATAGGGTATTACAACGAACAAATGATTAAACTTTGAACATGACCAGAGGACGGGAGCCTGTCCAAAAACATCTCAAACTCCCAGAATATCCCTCTTACTTCCATAGTGCAAATTGTACCTTTGTTTCAATCTGTGACAGAACCAGTGTGGGTCAGTACAACATCAGTGCTGCATGTGTGAGACAGAGAGGAAGAGGAAGAGGAAGGAAGCAGTAGCCACAAACTCAAAACAGTCAAATGTTTAGACTCTTCAGGCAAAAATCATCATTTTGTCACATCTCAGTGGATTTCCTGAAAATCTGCTCGTGCACACAGGATGATGTTGGCGACAGATGCTGCAGAGCAGACATTGATTATGCCTTGGTGGCGCTTTGTGGTCTCTGAGTGCTTTCTTACCACCGAATGTTTTATGCTTGAGGTCAGAATATCAGAACACAATGTGATCAGGTTAGATCTGATTTGATAATGAGGCCAAAAGATGTGCACAGAAACAAGCAACTGTGGAAAAGTCTGAAAAATGTTTCTGTAGTTTTCTCACATCATAATTCTGTTGTGATCTGTTCTGGGCGTATACAACTAAAAATATTAAAGGGTTACTGGCACAATCTCCTTACTACATGTAGTGTCCTGCTCCTGTGTGGTGGGTTGCACTGCTTCAATGGACACAACTAGGAAAGCACGACGCGTTCACATCTTCACACCAATGTAAAGTCATTGACTGTGAACGAGTCCCTGTCACTGTGAGTGTTTCTTGATACGTTTTTTTTTTTTGTCAGTGGGAAAATGCAAGTTTGTGTATGTGTGACTCTCCAGCAGCATTAAGCCCGTCTGTGCTGCCAGAATAAGTGTGTTCTTGTATTTCCGTTCATCTCTGTGTCTCTGGCGTGGATGTGGGCATACAGTGTGGATGTGTGTTTGTGTGTGTGTGTGTGTGTGTGTGTGTGTGTGGAGGAGGGGGGATCTCCCTCCTGGGCTGTCATTATCTCTAGGGTTGGGTGTCAGAGGGCCATGATGACAACTTGGCTGTGTGGGTGCTGGAGAGGAGCAATCACACTGAAGCCAGGAGGCTGACAAGCTACTGGTGTGTGTGTGTGTGTGTGTGCACCTGTGAGTGGCTGATTACAGTGTGTGTGTGTCTCAGTCTGTCAGGCAGCAGTGAGGAGCTAACCTCAGTCACAATCAGAAACAGAATTGAAGCCACCAAATACTTGTCTGGATGCCAACAGACAGAGCAGCAGGGAGAACATTGGCAGCATCTTTCTTTCCTGTGTCTAATCTTATTGTGTTTTTACTCCTCTAATCAAGACAGGATGCTGATGGGGAGTCATGTCGACAGAGCAGTGTTAATTGGTCACTAAATCAACCCTTAACACCTACTTGTGATTCAAATAGTGGCACTTTGAAGGCTGATCCAGTGCTGATGCATGATCTGCTGTCAAGCAACACCTTGTTTCAGACATGAGTCATTGCCGTGGAAATCTTAAATCTGCAGTACCAAAGGTTTTCCCCATCACTGAAGCATCCTGTTTTCTATCTCTTGAGTTTACCTACTTCTGATACAGTCATTCAATTTTCCCGAAGCCACAAGTTTTCTTCTTCTGGTGAATCAAAAAGGATTGAAGAGAGAATAGTGCAGATCCAAACTCCAAGCAGAATAAAACATCCTGAGACAGTAATTGTGCAGTGATGCCGGCAGCAGCTGTTTGTTTGTGCTGATTCTGTAGCAGAAGTAACTACTGGGATTTAATGCCTGGATGATTTCCATCTGAAAGAGTTAGGGAGGCAGATAAGATGGAGAACAAAGACAAAGGGGGATACGAGGATCAAAAGGAACAAAAAAAGAAGAGAAAGTGTAGGATCGAGCCGATGACAGATAGGAGGCATGAAAGAGAACAAACGTCCTGAGGGGAAGGAGGCAGACAGTGATGAGCGACACTATGAAGATGATAAGAAAGGCTCGGCCCAATAAATCTTGGAGGAATAAGAGTCTGAGTGCTCATTTTAGCTTTAGGATTGTTCACTGATGTTTTACTGACACTGGGATGCATTGTCAAAGAGACGCACTGTTAGGCGAGGAAGGTGTTGCATCGTTTTTTAAGTACAAGTACAGTTCTGTTGTTGTGATTTAATTTCTGATTGAAAGGCAGAAAATAAAAGCTGGTGGCATATTTTTTGTCAGTTGTAGAGTTATTGTCTATGTCTGCACCACATTTCCTTGTAGTCCAAAGTATTTGTGTATCATTTAAAAAAAAAACACTTGGAGACATTTAAAATCTCAAAATAGGATCTTTTCCAATTCTCACCCAGAAGTCTGATCCTGTGGCTGCGTCGGTGCTGTCCTGTGGGCGCCTGATTGGTGGTTGGGCACCTCCTCTTGGCGCCCTGGGTGGATGCTCCTCTGATGGTGTCTCCTCAGCTGGTTCACCTGAGCTCAGCCTCATGCCCATCACCTTGCACTTTATAAATAAAGTTTGATTTGATGTTGGTTGAAATCGTGAGTGGTGTTACTGGTAGGCCTGTGGCGATAATCAATAAGTCAATTAATTGCAGGATAATTAAAAATGAGCTCGGTAAGTTTGCTGGGCTCGATAATTTTTAATTTCCCAAAGACACTGGATCATGAGTGAACTTAGCTGCATCCGTCTCGACTGACTCCTCTCGGTTCCTCAGTGTAATCAGTGAACCCTCCTGTCAGCCTCTGTCTCTGTGTGGGGGCGGGGCACCTGTTGCACCACAGATGGTATCTGCACGAGCCTTTGGTAGTGACTCGACTCGCCTCGGTTGTTGTTAAAGTTGTTAATCCATCAAGTTTGAACCTGGTTAAAAACTTGCTCCGACGATTTTG
>OOFC01023867.1:0-13615 GCA_900323345.1 Pseudochromis fuscus | reverse complement strand
TGTATGTCATCTGAAGTCATTAGAAATTCATTTAAAAAATATTATAGTATGTTGATCACATTTCAGAGTATAGTGTCTGGGGCTGTGCATTGAGACAATGAGGAAACATTTTTTGCATCCAAAATAATGAAAAACTGTCATAGTATAGTATGTTGTCCAAACTGATGAAAAAAAGTCATCCTATTGTATGTTGTCCAAAAAAGTCATAGTTCAGTATGTCGTCCAAATTTCATAAAAAACTCCCGTCATACTTGGTATAGCGTGTCGCCAAAAAAGTCACGGTCATCTGTATGTCATCTGAAGTCATTAGAAATTCATTTAAAAAATATTATAGTATGTTGATCACATTTCAGAGTATAGTGTCTGGGGCTGTGCATTGAGACAATGAGGAAACATTTTTTGCAGAATTTATTCACCAAATGTAACCAAAGCAACATAAATCAAGAATGACAAAGTTAGCAGTGATCAACAGAATACAACTAAAAGTCCAGCAAAACATGTGAACCAAACAAACTGGCTTAACAAAACAAATATTTTTGTCCCAACATAATAACACAAAAGGGGAAAGTACTGTGTCTCCAGGCTTGGCCAAACCAAACCACACTACTTTACATTAGCAACATACTCCTTGGATCTCTCATATTTCAGTACATTTGGAAGTGCCCTGTAAACAAAAATGTGACTACTTGCAGTATTGTAGAATACAATGATGCAGAGATTATTGTATCCCAGGAGTATGTCGACTTGTATCTCTTTGTACTGCAAAGAAAAAGAAATTGCAATCACACATCACTGTTTAATAACACTACTTATTCCTTTCTGATTAAAATGTAATTCAGAAAGTAAAAATTGCCGCTGCTGTTACTTATCTAGACTCTGCAGGATCTGAATGTTAAAATCTAACTCAAATAAATGATTTCAAACTAGAGTGCAGTGCTGTGAAGCTTCTTTGCTGGTTCAGGTTCCTTTCTTCTTTTAATACAAGTGTGAAATGTCATTCTCCTCTTATTACGTCTGCATTTATCACTGGTAGACAGACAGAATGAATATTGACTATGCCTGGAATAATAGCTTGCAAAGCACAAAATCTGGACTATTCAAATATTTCTCGCTTGCAGTTGCAGACTCATGAGCTCCACTCAATCCTCCTCCCAATAATTTAATTTCCCCTCTCCTCGTGTGTCCTCACCACTCCGACCCTTGCTGGTACGTGGAAGTTGTGAACCTGGCGTTCTTTCCCCCTCAGGATCTCACACCGTGTGCCGCTCCATCCTCCCCACCTTACGCATCTCTGCAAAGGAATTAATATTTCACAGGCGGCTTTAGCCATTTTTCTTGCTGACGAACTGGAGGTGGAAGGAAAGTTTCAAACCAGCCACAGAACAATAAATATTTAAGCGTTTCCCTTGGAACTTCTCCAGTCGGGAGCTCCTTATGTACACTGTCAAACACGTGCTCTCCTGCCATTCCTCTCTTTTACTGTCTTACTCTCACTCCTTATCTATCCATCTATCCCTCCCATCTCATCTGCTGCACCATCTGTGCAGCTGTAATAAGTAGGACTCCTCATGTGCTCCTCTCTTTCACTCCCCCTCTGATTCTGGCTCACCCTCGTCTCCAGGCGTGGCCTCACCCCCCCGCCATGCCGCCGCCGCCGCTTTGCCGTTTGACTGACTTGCAGTCACAAGGTGTTTCTGACATCACGCAATCCCTGTTAGCACAACACCCTCCAGTAAAAGCATGCTGCAAGCACACTGCAACCAACGCACACGTGCTCTTCTCGTCATGTACACAACATATGATCAGTCTCAATTACTCCAGCAAAACAAAACCATCTCCCTCTCGTAGTGAAGAGTGTGCCGTCCAAATCCAGCAATTCAAGTCCTCGCCAACAGCAGACTATTGATCTGAGCCAGTAATCACGCTCACACTCTGCTCAGCTGGATGATGGAAAAATGGGGATGATGGGAAAAAAGATTCTCTGGGCTTATGGTTCAAACACAGCAAACCTGTCTTCAAAGATACACTCACAGTATGTTGAATCTTTTTTTTTTCTTCCTTTAACCATGTAAAGTACTCTGGTAAAAACCTTCCATCAGCAGGTGAGGACATCGGGCCAAGCTGTAAATACTGATGTGCTGTTGTGGTGTCCACATTGATCGCACGCCCACCACAACCAAATG
This sequence comes from Pseudochromis fuscus, assembly GCA_900323345.1. Taxonomy (NCBI): domain Eukaryota; kingdom Metazoa; phylum Chordata; class Actinopteri; family Pseudochromidae; genus Pseudochromis; species Pseudochromis fuscus. The sequence goes on along the minus strand of OOFC01023867.1, from coordinate 11,432 downwards.
GCAGAGCCGAGTAAACAAGGCACATGGTCCAGCACAGAGCTCTACCACCTCACAGTGGTACATTTGGACTAGATGCTTGGGACAGGAGGAGGAGGAGGAGGAACTTCAAATGACAGAAATACTCTGTGTTCATCCTTCTAAGATGTCTGGAAAATTTCTGGGGGAAAAGAGAAGCAGTTGGAACAGAAACATGAGAGCTGTTTGTTGTTACATTCATTTATTAAGATTTAATTTAAGTGAAAACATCCAATTTAACTCTCATATTAAAAATATATCTCTTTAATTTTCCTTCCAAGATTCAAAGTAATTATTCTATTGTCACATACCTGTAAATGTATCATCTTTCTGTATTTTACATGATTTTTTTGTTTGTTTTGTCTGTGCCTCTTTGATTTGTTTGAAGTGATTGAGACTCAGTTACCTCTGTATCGTTTTAGCTACAACGTGCAGCAACAGATGTGAAGTTGTTTGTTAGCGCTGCCAGCTCTGTCAATTAAATGTGATCAAACCACACCCACCTCCTCCTGGAGAAGTTGCAGAATTTTGTATGTTGTAAACTTTTAGTAACTGAGAATGATTTTTAAAAACTTTAATCGTTGCATATTCAGTAAGGAACATTTAAAGGGATCGAGACGCTTTCAGACTCATTTCAAATGCAGACTACTTAATGTGATGTGAACTAAGCAGCTGTTTAAAGTAAATACAAAGTCAGCACTAGAGAGCACAAACCTCTCCCATAGACTGTATGTGGACTGGATGAAGCTAACATGACATCAGTTGTAAGTTTGGTATTTGAACATCATCATGTTGGTTGTTTGGAGTCAGGAGCGACCATATTTGGACATGAAAGGAGGAGTGAGGGGGCGGTCCAATCTCATTTGAGACCAGAGCTGTCAATCAAACTAGAGGCGGATTTCCACTGCATGGTACTGCCTCACCTCGCCTTGTGGAGCGTTTCCACTGCAAAAAGTACCCGGTCAGATACAAGCAGGTACTAAAATCTCATTGGTCGGAATCGTCGTTGCGTCATCACTGCACGGCACAGAAACATTTGTACCTGCAAGCCGACAGTCTGCATGATTATAGTCAGAATAACAAGTTTCTACTCTGTGGGGAAAACTACTAAATAGATCAGTTCAATCTACAATAACAGGCTTTAGTGCAACGTTAAAATTTTATTTAAAAACATCCAAAAAACCTGAGCTCGGAGCGTCTGGTCGGTCAAACAGCTGATGGAAGTTGTATATATTTCTGTACACGTCAGAGCAAGTGTTTAACCAGGATCTAACTTGATGAATTAACAACATATTTAAAGTAAAAACAACTAATTTCTCGCCTGAAACAATCTTCAAACTGTTTCTGTGACACCACAACAGTTATTCTGCAGATTACTTCCTCCTCCTCCACTGACGATCGGCTACACTGAGGAGAGACTGTTTTCTGTAATGGAAACACCACTGAGGTGATGCGGTACCATGCAGATGAAACCTAATATCTCTTTAGTGATAAAATGATTTTCAGTTGATCACTGACAAGAAGAGTTTGACATGAGAATGACTTGTGGAAAAAATGTATTGACCGAGTATTTCAGGATTCAAGTCAATTGAAGCCAGAGATGGAGCCAGCATCTAGTGGTCGTCAGGGGTATTGCACCTTTTTGGACTTCATTTTTGAGACCTGGTTGATTTGTCTATTTTCCAGTCACCACTAAAGAGCACAACCCTCCACCAAGACACAATCCAGCTGTACAGAGGCTAGAGACAAAACACTGTTGCCCCCTTGTGGTTAAAACATTCACCTGTCACAAGCAATAGTCACAGGATTTCTGGAGGGTTTTAGATTGGATCCATCAATGTAATAATTTGCTTCAGTAGTTTTTCTGTAAGGTAGCTGACATACAAACAAACCAATGCAGGTGAAAACACATTAGGAGTTAAAGTAAAGTCTTCATCATGCTTTAAGAAAACCGAGAAATATCCACAGCTGCACTTGACAGTATCATAGAAGAATATGTAAGAGCCAACCAGGACCTTCACATTACAACTTCTGAGATGTATAAACAAGGTGAATTGCTTTTTAATGGCGCTTCACTTTTTTTTTTTTTGAGATTCCTCCCTGTCTCCAGTTCAAGGTTGCAGATCAGCTGAGACAATATTAAACTCTCTCTCTCTCTCTGGCAGCTCCCTTCTTTCCATTAGATTAGATTTTAAAATCTCTTAAGCAGGAGAAATTCTATAAGAACGATTCCTCAAGAGTTATTGATTATAAAACGCCTGATATCTCCGGACAGTGCAGAATCAATACCACTAAGCTATCTCATATCTGTCTGTATAATGCCAATCCTTCCAGTTTAGAGGTCAAGGAGTTGGCTTAATCTCCAAACAATTTAGCTACTAAGCCAGAGACAAACCAATTTTTGTGGAGGGCCACGGTCATAATTAGGGAAATACATTACATAGAAAGACAGGCATGATCCCTCTATGAGTTATTGATCAGAGCACATTGAGCGGGGGAGTCGGTGGCAGCTGAGGAACCGAGTGTGGCGCTCTCTGATTCGCCATCAGACGACGGACAGTCGGCCTCGCTGCACATCTCCACCGCGGGTCTCCTCCACAGATTGCAGGGATGTGGGTAGGTAGGGGTGGGGGATTATCCCGGCGGTGCAGAGCGGGGTTCTGCAGCGCCGAGCGGGACTCAGCGGCACCGCCAGGACTCTGTGGATAATGAGCAGTCTTTGTGATGTGTACTGCAGGGGCTAGTGAAGGCTGAGCCAGGGAGCAGTAATGAAGCACAGGCCTCCGTCTGAAGCTGCACAGACAATCACAGACAATATAAATCCACCTCTGTTGTCCTTCATGCCGACTTCTTTCCTCACATCCGCTGCTCTTTGATAAGATTTCACACATTTCTGCATATCATCCTGCATCTTATTCTCATTATGGAAATCAGGAGCTGCCTTGGTGCTGGGTGTATTCTTACATATATCTAAGGCCAGAGGTGCACACAGTGGAGGAGATTTATGACTTTAAAGACTTCAAGTACATCACTTGAAACGCTGTAAAGCATCAGACAAGTTTTCCATAAACAATAAATCTTGAGATGATTGATAAAAATGTAAGCTTTCCAAACAAAATAAAAAAAACCAAGCCAGTGTGTGGATGCTCATCTGTATGCAGCAGTAGCCGCTGGATGACTGGTGAGGACAACACGCACCCTGACCTTTACTTCCACAACAACATGTAATGCAGTTGTCACCGCTGCTTTACAATTCACGGACCGCCCATCGAATGTGCTTCTTGGAATAATGTCCGCAGATTTGTGTAATTAAATGCACATGCACGTGCGCACACAAACACATTGCCGTGTCACCTCATCTCCACTTAACTGCCCGGCGACTTCTTCCACACTTTACAGCTCCGTCTCATTAAGAGAGCTCAACACGTCCCTGCTAAAACAGCTCGGTAATGTGCGACTTATCAAACGGTGCAGGTTCTACTCGACTTCCTGCTGTCGGCTGGAAACACAATGACTTCACAATTCTGCTTGAACACGGCATAATGCACACGGCTGCAGCTGGATGGGGTGTCACACAGGTTATTCATAGGGGTGAAAAAATATATATATGACAGCGATATGCCTTGTAGATGGAGCCCCAACAATAGCACATTACCAGAGTGTGATCTTTGGGGTTGCACGGACTGCTGCACCTATTGGCCTTTTGCGTATTTAAATTGCACAGTCAATCTGTTGTGTGCACTCATGCTAAAGAGGGAGATGCAGTGAAATCCCTGCTTGGGGCTCCTATCTTCACAGCCAGGAAGGATGCAATTTCTCCCTTAAAAAAGGCAAATTTCTCATTACTTTTTTTGTGACAACCATTTGAATAACTATATGGACTTAATTTCATGCTCGACCAGCATGTCACCAGAGATGTAAGCAGAAATGGCAAAGACAGAATGACTTCCTCAGAACAATCAGACGTGGCAAAAAAAATGTTGACTTGTCTTTGTTCCTTTTTAAATTATTGACACACTCGTCCAGCTACACTCTGGGATTTACAATACCTTCAAAAAGTTTAAAGCATTTGTCTGATGTGAGTCATTTAAAAATAAAAACCTGGGATGTGGAAAAGTGTAACAATCAAAAACTCACCATCTTTTTTATTCCTAAACTTCTAATCATTTAGATTTTCATGATGATCAAACTTGATTTTATAAGATTAGTGGTTGTTATTCTTTCTGCAAAAGCCATTAAATGTATTTACATTCAGTAATTACTTCTCTGTATAGTAGTTCTCATTGTTAGCGGGAGACTCTGTTATTCCCATGGTAGATTTAAATAGTCTTTACACGCACCAAGGATTCACTGAAAACAGTGCACGCCTCCAGTGTAATTATGTTTTGCACCAAATATACACTTCTATGTGTCTTTAAAGGGGAACAAAAGTTAGTTTAACATTTTTACAGTTTTGCCCAATACACAGAGAGGTGCAGGAAAAACACAATCTTAACGTGACGATTGGTGCAAAGTTTCAATGTGAGATGTTTATCAAACTTTGTATTTTTAATGCAAGGGGGTGTGTTTGTAGCCTCATCATTATAGAAAACTACAAAGCAGATTGATTATTTCTGGGGGAGGAGCCAAAGACAAACTAATTCAATTCTGGAAAGAAAATCTGAAATCTACGGAGCCCCCTAGGGGACATTTGAGGAAAAAAAAAAAAAGGGGGGAGAAGGAAAAAAAAACAAAAAAAACAAATCCCGAGTTTGTTAAAGTCGGGATCCCGTGAAAGTGTTTTGTTAGCAATGCCGCTATGCTAATAATTTGTTTACTTCCGGTACTCAATAACATCTGCAAGTTCAGAGTACTCTTTACGACACGACAATCTTTTCACATGCAGAATCCTCTTCAAATGTCTCTTGCTGATACAATATCCATGTCTGTTCAGAAGTGATGTTATGTCCTCATATGATAATCCACTCTCAAAATAAAACTCTATAAAACTTTCCCATCTTTTCCACTGTGCGACCTCCATTTTGAACTGACTCGGAAGTACCGGAAGTAAACAAATTATTAGCATAGCAGCATTGCTAACAAAACACTTTCACAGGATCCCGACTTTAACAAACTCGGGATCCCGACTTATTAACACGGGATCCCGAGAAACTAAGTCGGAATCCTGAGAAAATTTCTCGGGATGTGGTTTTTTTTTTTTCCTCGAATGTCCCCGAGGAGGCTCCGTAGAAATCCCCATTGTTTATAATGGGCAACTGTTTTAAACCAGTAGGGGGCGATCAAATATTACTGCTGCATCTAGAAGGAGGAAGCAGTAGATAAAAATGAAGCAAATGGAGAAGTGAAAAAAAAAATGCAATACCCCACACGGCCACTAGATGCTCGCTCCAAAAAATGCGGGTTTCAACTGACTTTAGTTCAAAAATCCTCATTTTCAATCGTAAAATACTCAGTCAGTACATTTTTCCCACAAGTCATTCTGATGTCACTGAAAATCATTTGTGTCCCAAAGTTCAAGGGTCAGACCCGCCTCCTCACTTCCAAATATGGTCACTTCTAACTCCACAAACCAACAGGTGATGTCATGTTAGCATCGTCCATTCTCCTGCTGTGTGTGGTACAAACTGAAAACTAATACATACTAAAAATTAATACATTTGGATTCTGGTGAAAATCTACACTCATGATAATGTCGCCAATCAGAGAATATGATGGAGATCAATTCGATGGAGGCTTGTGCTCTCCAAGGGCACATGATACATCACTGTCGTCATCAGATATTCCTTAAGTGTGAAACATACAGCACATCAAAACATACTGAACACAGTCACTTCACATTTCATCCTGCACGAGCTCATTTACATTCCGACTTCATGCAAATCGAAGGCCTCGGTGGGAGTTAAGCTACAGTACAGCAATAAACTTCATAATTGAATTAGGTAAATAACCGTTTGTAATGTCAGTTCAGTGTCTGGGACGAGTTAATAGTGAGATCTAAGCAGCAGTGAGCACCGACAGCCTGCGTTACTGGAGAGAGTCCAGAAGTGCCTCTAAATGATCTGCATCTTCTGATAACGCCAAGGATCGTTTACCTCTGAGGATAAACACTAAAATATTCATCAAAGTACGCCTTAGTTCCGATAAATCACATCCAGTTTCTTCTGCAAATAGAAGTGGTTCGGATCATATAGGATTTAGAAGATTTAAGAAACGTATTCTCACTGGTGATGTCAATTTGTGTTTGTTTAAACTCTGTCGGCGGACTGGAGTGAAACCAGAAATAATTAAAGCCGAGCCTCAGTCGGGATCTTTCGACACCTCGGATTCACTGGAGCGTGAAAGCTGCAGAGATGACCAGAGGAAGCAGGAGGCCAGAAGACACACGTCTGCCTCCTGAGGTGAGAGACGCCCCATACTGGTCAAGGAGCTGCAGGGCCACGCCGTTGGTCCAGCCGAAACCCAGCTGCAGAGAGGGCAGCACAGCAGAGCACAGACGATGGGTTTTTATTTTTACTCAGCACAGTTGGTACGGCAGTAAAACACAGGCGTGGTCGATGTAAGTAGATTCCAATTACAAAGATTTGTGTGACATCAGTTTTACACATGGAAGAAAAATACCTGAACTTCATATTCTCCTCCACCTCCAGGTTTGCCGTCCCCGTTAACGTCGTACTGTTGGGAGGAGGGACATTACACATTCAGACCCGGCTGTGTGATCACAGTACTACATGAAGTACCCAAGCATCTCACCTTCTCAAACATGGCTTCATACTTAGTGTAGGCCAGATAGTTTGTCTTGATCCAACGCTGGGCTAAGTCAAGTGCTAGTTGTTTAGCATCCTGTGAAGGCAGTTTGGATAAACCTGAAAATAGAAATAAGTTTCAGGCATAAAACAAAACATGAAGTTGCACAAAGCAAAAGTATGAAGTGATTATTTGTGTTGACTCTGCAGTCCAGCACAGCAGATTTTAAATTAAACCAGAAAGGACTCAGAGACAACAAACCACTGCCAAGATACAAGTCATGATCTCCACCCAGAGACTGGAAATAGAAATGGATGAAGAAACTGAGGCTTGGAAATGAAGCCAATGTGAAGCTACCAAGGAAAAAAAAAAGAAAAAAAAAAGGTGTAATACCTGCAACGGCCTCTAGAAGCTGACTCCAAAAAACTTCAATTGACTTACCGTATTTTCTGGACTATTAAGTGCACCTGTCTATAAGCTGCTATTGAATTTATCCGAACAGTTTCATGAGGTCCACTCTGACCGGGTCTGATGTAACGTGGTAAACGTATCGGCGGCACGGAGCTTGCTAGCTTGTTAAAAGCTAACAAGGTTCGTGCCGCCGATACATGAGCCACACCGCTGTTTAAGTTCAAAGCGTCGGAAAAAAGGAGCAGCTTATAGTCCAGAAAATACGGTAATTTAAAAAATCCTTCAGGCTCAGTATTAGACTTCAAAAAGAGGAATATTTAAGGGTTTGGTTGGTTTGATGGACAGCTCTGGTGTCCAATTACACTCATCTTGAATTCTAGCTTCATACTCATTGGGTAGCATCCTAGGGTTCAAGGGTCAACCCCGCCTCCTCACTCCTCCCTTCATATCCAAATCATGTTAGAGTGAAGTATGTGTAGTAGAAGATGTAACAAACTTATAAATCAGATGGACCAGATCACTGAGGAGAAGAGTTCACTGATGACTTCAAGATGACTTGTGTGAAGAAATGTATTGACTGAGCATTTTAAAATTGAAAATGACTATTTTTGAGTTGGAGCCAGCATCAGGAGTATTGCACTTTTTCTACATTGGCCTTATTTTTGACACCCACTCACTTGGTCCATTTCTATGACTCAAATCAAAACTTAGCAGCTGAGACCAACATGGAGCTGAAGCTCTTTCTTCATCTGCTGAGGAACTTGAGCGAGAAGACGAGACACTGAACTGGCCTCAGGATGAAAATGTTCGATCAGCTGCAGGTCAGCAGTTTAGCCCGATAATCAGCCCGCGCCGGTCATCAAATCATTTTAAATGCACTGTGCTGGAGTGTAAAGACAATAGAGCAGCATGTTGTACAAATGCTGAGTCATCAGTGCGGGCCTCAGGAAGATTCTCCCAGCAGCACATCGAGTGATCGCTGCCTACCCTCGATGAGCATGTGCTGCAGAGGAGGCCACGCGTTAGGATAGTCCCACTGCTGCCCAGACTCGCTCAGTGACGTCGGGACTCCGTTGGGGAACCGGAGAGCACCACTCGACTGTGCACACAACACAAAAACACAAGAGGAGCACGCACTGATTAAAAACCTGTGTGGTGTGTGTGTGCCATCTGCTGGTGAAGCCGAGCATCGTTCTTATGAAAAGCACATGAGACATCCAGCTGGACTTCTGAAGCGAGTCCATGGCTGGAAATCAAACCGGCAGCCTCTCCTCCCTCAGAGGCCGTCAGGAAGCACTCGAGCAAAGTGTTTAAAGCCTCGACTGTCGGAGGGGGAACCTCAGCAGCCAGACTGCAGGAGACTGGTGGTGCTGGGCAGGAGCTGTGAATGTGTGTTGACATTTGTAAAACACCCATGTACAACAACTGTTTACAGTCCAGTCCAGGTGCCGGTTTATTAGGGACACCAGTGCTAACACTTACCTTGGTGAAAAACACTGGTTCTTTACAACATCTTCTGTTTGTTTCCCCCACAGACTGTACAGAGAATGGATGAAGCTAATGTGATGTCACCAGTTTGTTTGTGGACTCACATTTTGAAGCCAGAAGTTTAAATATTTAAGATAAATAGATGAAGATATATATATATATATAGATCAGGGGTGTCCAACCCTGGTCCTCGAGGGCCACTATCCTGCATGTTTTAGATGTTTCCCTCTTCCAACACCTAATTCAAATAACCAGGATGGTTATCAGGCTTCTGCAGCTGGATGATGAGCTGGTCATTTGAATCAGGTGTTGGAAGAGGGAAACATCTAAAACATGGAGGATAGCGACCCCCGAGGACCAGGATTGGACACCTCTGATACAGATGTATACTGTAGGTATGAAGGGAGGAGTGAGAAGGCGGGTCTGACCCTTGAACTGGAGGACGACGCCCAGTGTGTATGAGACCAGACCTGTCAATCAAGTTAACCACGCCCCTAAGTCTTCCTCTTTTTGAAGCCTAATATCTCAGTGATTCTCAGTTGGACCTGAACTGACTTTAACTCAGGACATGAAACAACTTATGGCTTCAAAATTTTTTAATTTAAGTCGATTGGAGTCAGTTTTTTCCAGCCTGCACCTAGTGGCTGTCGGGGGTATTGTACCTTTTTGCACTTCCACATTGGGCTCATTTTTGAGACCTGTTTGCTTCGTCCATATCTACACACAGTCTGTGGATAAAACACACACACTGAAAACAATAAGTTTGTGAAAATCCAGTATTGGCTGATTAAATCTCTCCCACACAGCTTTGTGTTTTTTGATAATGTTTCTCTTTTCTTATGAATTACCTCCCACTGAGGAAATCATTCTTGGTTTTGAGAATTTGGAAAAACAAAATCTTAAATCCTGCTTCACTAAGTCATAGTTGCAGGATGTAAATAGATTTTGAAAATTGAGGTAGATGGAAAAAAATATCAAAAACAACCTGAATAGACAAAATAATCCATTCTTCAGAGATTTAACAGAGAACTGAATCCTCAATGAGGTTTAGATAATTCACAAACCTTCAGATACTCCACTGCCTTGTCTGCCATGTCGGGTCCAGAATAGCACTGTGCCCAAACAGGTGCCAGGTTAGATGGGTAAAACTCCTGGTTTCTGGAGTGCGTCACCAGGTTGTAGTCAAACCAGGCTCCAATCTCAGCATCCCACAGCACAGACTCCACCGCCTCCAGTCTGCGGGCTGCAGCCTGGTCGTACAGTGCAGCTGAGTCACCATCACCTGTCAGGAAACAGCACATCACCGTTACGTAACAGCAGTTAGGAGCTAAAAGCCGCGTGCAGACCAAAGTTACTTCCAAGGTCAGAGGCTGCGTCGTGTTCTCACCCAGCGCCCGGTGAAATGAAGCGAGAGTTTTCTCACTGCGGCACAGCAGAGCGTTGAGGTCAACGGGCAGGATCTGACTGGTGCGGGTCTTTCCGAGGGTGTCGTCGTCTATAAACCAGCGGGAGGTGAAGTCCCAACCAGACTCTGCACCCGCTTTCAGATCCATCCACAGCTGCTCTTTCTGGTCTGAGGGCAGGAGGGAAAAAAAAACACTAAATCGCCAGGAGAGTCACAACAGATTAGCATCAGAGACGTGCTTCTTTATTCATGTTTGTCTTGTTTTTTTAACTGGAAAAATAAAATAAAATATGCAGCCTCATGTGGAGCCATGTTTGTTTTGGTTCTCTAACACTTTTCCTAAGCTTTAGAGACAGCAAAATAAAATGTCTCTTCTGAGGAGGAGGGAATAAATTGATGACCTTGAATATTTGTTTCAAATATATAAAAAAAAGTGTGTTAAAAAAAAAAGAAGGGAAAACAGCTTCAGTAATTCGAAGAAACACATTTTGATGGCAGAAAAATTCAATATTTTAGGAAACAACAACAACAACGACGACAGTGTTTTACCTTCACGCAGCTTTTCTTTAAAGTGCAGTGAGAATGAATGTGTTTTTTCATTAAATATTCATTGCAACAAGATGCTGAGGTATTTTCAGAGCAAATTTGTTTTGCACAGATGATCATTGAATGTATTGGAATATATTCTGTTCTTCTGCTGAGGAGCAATTACAAAATACATTGCATTCACTCCATAGCACCCTACAGCACTTTCATTTCTCCTCTCACTCGCTCTGGTGGAATAAAATGACCAGAACAGGGTAATAGATCTCACGCTCATAAAGGAGGATTCATTCAGACACCAAGAATATGAACGCTAATAAGCCATTACCATCAAGCAGGCCCTCAGCTAATTCCAGATCATCTGTGTACGACTCGGGCCTGGAGAGAAAGACAGAGGGACAGACAGAGACAGACAGAGACAGACAGAAGGACAGACAGACAGAGACAGACAGAAGGACAGACAGACAGAGACAGACAGAGGGACAGACAGACAGAAGGACAGACAGACAGAGACAGACAGACAGAAGGACAGACAGAGGGACAGACAGACAGAAGGACAGACAGAGACAGACAGAAGGACAGACAGACAGAGACAGACAGAAGGACAGACAGACAGAAGGACAGACAGACAGAGACAGACAGACAGAAAGACAGACAGAGACAGACAGAAGAACAGACAGACAGAGACAGACAGAAGGACAGACAGACAGAGACAGACAGACAGAAGGACAAAAGGACAGATACAGACAGATAGAGGGACAGACAGAGAGACAAAAGGACAGAGACAGACAGACAGAGGGACAGAAGGACAGACAGAAAGAGATGA
>OOFC01023865.1:0-22249 GCA_900323345.1 Pseudochromis fuscus | reverse complement strand
AAAAAAAACAGTTTTTATGTCTGGTAGTTTTGGTGTGTAATGCTCTGTAGCGCCTCCCACAGAGGAGGAGGTGGTGCAGGTTGTGTCTGCAGCGATGTTACCTGCCCTCTTCCTGACTGTGGACATGTATATGTCTCTTTATGGAGGGCAGGACAGCCCTGGTGATTTTTATGCTGTCAAAGAGTATATTATGTAACACACGTGCATTTCTGTTGCAGAGACTGTCCTTTCTAAGTGTGATTATGTCATCTTACATGTCTGTAACAGCAGCACAGCTACATGCTCTAATGAGACATCTGGAAATACACCTCTGGGCAAACCTGCAATAATATAAGGTTGTTTTGTGGGGGTTTTTTTGGGGTTTTTTTTTTTACCTTGTCAACGAACAGATTTTCTATTGTTTTTTTCCTTTTTCCACACCTTGTGATGGATTCCTATACATTCTCTATTGGCAACACTTCAAAAGTATTACAAGGTAAATGCCCTGGGTATAATGTTACACACACTGTATTCACTCCAGTATTCATGAACATATTAGGAATCTTTGTAAACTTTGGGATCTTCTTTAGAGTTCAGAATAATATCCTTTGGCTTTCAAATTAGTTTAACTTGTTGGTGAGATTAACTAATTGATATGAAACACAGATGTAAACAAAGCAATTGTAATGATTAACACATTGAGTTTAAAGGGGACATATTAGGGAAAATCCACTTTTTTAAGTCTTTTACATGTAATGTTTGGTATTTGGTTTACCTCCAAGTCCACTGACAGTGAGATTTTAAAACCTCCTCATTGTTGCGTGAGCTGCTTGAAGAGAAATACCTGTGGTAAAATGAGCCGTTCTGGATTCTAATATATTGTGATGTATCAATATATCAGACAGCATCTGACAGAAGCTGCATTAGCCAATCCCTCCACAGTATCCCACGTGATCTCCCACAGCGTTGGAAGTGTAGGATCCACCTCCTTGGATTTCTACATTACAAGAGAAGTTTGGCTGTGACATGAGTGCACCCCAAACTCAGTTTTAGGCAGTAAAAACCCACACGTTTCATTATACAGGCTGCCAGCCTCACAGCGGAGTGGATTGACCTCATTGTTTGATTACTCGCTTAGGGATAGTTTCCTGGTTACAGCGACGGCGTCCTAACGTCAGTGCAGAACAACGGAGGGGAGCACCTTAAGGCCAATACATGCTTTCCGCAAAGGGGGCAAGCACCACTAGCAGACTACCAATGCGCTCTGCGGATGCGGATGCGGTCAATTCATACCTCAATTTTTGCAGCTTGCCAGTGCGCCGCGCATGCGCGCTAGTGCCCCGAAGTTTACTACCGCTGATACAGCAGGGGGCAAAATAGAGCTATCAGGTTGGTTTGTGAGTGGGCACAGCATCTCCTCCTGTCCCAGTGTCTCGGCGATCTCCTTCCAGGAATTCAAAGCCATTTATGTGTCTTTGTATTCCCTCAAAGACGTGTTGTAAAGGTTCTGGTACCGGCAAACCTCCTCGCAAATTCTCTCCTCGAAGGCGTCCATGTTGATATGCTGGCGCAAGCTTAGTGCAGTGAAGGTACAGGCACTGAAAATCAGCATGCTCTCAGCAGAGGTGATACAGAGTGTTTCTGAGGGAGAATAAAATACAGGATCAAAGTGGAGTCTCACCAAGAAACCTCACAGACATGTTCTAGAGGCGTATGAGACTTATTTCAACTTCCCTGAAAACCAGTATAATATGTCTCCTTTAAGTGCAGTGTCTGATATTTAGCATTGCAAATAAGATTTTTAGGAGTGTATTAAGCTGTGGCTCAGGTAGTGCAGGTCTCCAACAAATCACAGGCTCCACCTGTCCACATGTTGAAGGGTCTTTGAGCAAGAACCTGAACCCTAAATTGCTCCCGATGGTAGCTAACGTCATTCCCGGCTGCTCTATGTCCACTGGTGTTTGTGTGAGCGGGTGAATTGGGAGGCAAAAAAACAAAAACATGTTGTAAAGTGGTTTGTAGATCTAAGCTAGGGCGTGAAAGTGGAACGTAACTGCACTCCTTTTACGACACAAGTCATTTGTCCTGTTGTTTGAACTGGTTACTTGGAGTTATTTTTTATTGGTGTTGAGCAGGAACACCAGTTTGGCGCCGCTCCGGTTTGCTTGGGTTCAAGGACAACAGCTGTATGAATGTTAAACACATGAGATAAGGTGTTACCTCTTTTACAGTTGCTGGTAGATGGATTCATTTACCTTTTCTGAGAGTGATAAAAACACTGATCCACAACATGGGTCAAAAGTGACCTGCACAAGTTTTTAATTATTTTATTATTCTTGCAATAAACTAATTGAATAATTTATTATCTCAAGTATTCCTCAAGGAACTCACTCCAAACCCTTATTTTATTCATTTTAATTTCTCTTTAGATGTCAGGTATTTAAAATGTGCCATTCATGCATGCACGTTTGTCATGCCTGTGTCTTATGATTTCTTTTTCAAGCAGTTCATACAATTTTTTTGCTGACCAAAAAACAATAATGTAATTTTACGATCATTACTTTATGAACAAGAAAGAATGTTGAAATACAGTTATTGATTTGGGGTAAACTAAAACAACATTTTTAAATACATTAACAAGAAAAAATTAAAAGATTGCAAAGGTAAAGCAAAGAAAGACTTAGCGACGAATTAAATACCACAAGAAATGAACAGAGGACTTTACAAGGACCTTACATAGGTTGTGCATCAAATGGTTAACGGTCTTAATTATAGTATTGGCATCTTTTATCATTTTAAATATGCAAATGATAAGACAAGTATGAAAAGGTGCGAGTAGACCTGCCACTACCACCACTTGGTAGTTGGGGTAAGGTCAGCGTTATGAGAGTCTCCATGTTTCCACAGTTGTAGAAACTTGACTCCAGCGTTCGTAATCAATCTTGTAACTGGGTGCTGTGGGGGCTACCAAAGATCTAGAGCATGTCTTGGGTGGATGCACGGTCTGTTGATCCCCTGTCTGCTGCAAATCATCTGTGGAATGCAGTGATGACAGACGGCAGCACATGTTGGTCAGACGCAGTAAAAAAAAAAAAAAAAAATGGGCAAACTGGGTGAACTGGACTCTTTAAACACAGCAGGAAGATGTAAATTATGAGGTTATGTACACTGCAGACAGTTGTCAGTAGCAGATTTCAGTATTTTCAGCATTTTGGATGAAATGCTGAAAACCATTCAGATTTTTTTGTGGCTAAAGGTTCCTGAACATGGACACTGCATGAGGGGCCATGTTTTTCAGATCCCACACAATCTGATTCAGCTTGTTTGATGAACATGTCGGTCACTTGCTGATGCCTCATGGACAAAAAGACAAAATAGGAAATATGCACCAAGCACTCACTGTACATTACAGTCAGCATTCCTGCTGCTTCTCGTCACCAGTGCTTTCTATGAAGCAACACACATAGCATTAAATACAGAACATGAAGGAGGCTAGTGTGTTGAACAAGACTTATATTTCACATATTCCCCTAATCCAATAAACTTAATCCAGTATTCTAATAGAGTATTAAGCAACGTATTAACCATGTGCTGCCTTCAAGGTCATACAGATCTATTTATATCTGAGGATAAACTGGACATTGATGCCAACATGGACATTTGTGAAGCAACGATCAGCAGTTTTTACCAGGTTGTGAACCACTGAGGAACAATATTAAATCAAAAGTAAAAGTTTTATGACAGTTTCTTGGAATCAGGGAGTAAAACTAGTTAGACCACTATTTTGCACAAGTCAGAAAATCCCCAGAGGCGAAACGAAGATATTTACGTACAATTGTGAAGATTTTGTAGTGAGATACTGTACTTTCCCCCCATATCCATATATATATAACAAACAGCTAAATGGAAAATGTGGTTTATAAAACAAACTACACTTTGAACAGAAAGAGGAAAAGTAGGTTCATTACCAGGTTCAATGATGAAACTGAATATCATGAATTGATAATCTAAACTTCACAGCACTCAGAGAGCAGAAACCTCCACCATGGCTGATCTCCATCAATCTGTCTCGGACTGTAAACGTTACCATCCTGCATCTGTGTGTGTAGATTTTTCATTCATTCAAAACATTAATTGTATCAAAACATTAGCCCAGGGGTCTGCAACCCTGGTCCTAAAGAGCCGCAATCCTGCATGTATGAGATGTGCCCCTCTTCCAACACACCTGATTCAAATGACCAGCTCATCATCAAGCTCTGCAGAAGCCTGATAATGATCCTGGTCATTAGAATCAGGTGTGTTGGAAGAGGGACACATCTAAAACATGCAGGATTGCGGCTCTCTAGGACCAGGGTTGCAGACCCCTGCATTAGCCCATCATAGGAGATAGGGGGTTTCTCTGATTTCTAGGTTTTCCAGACAGGATTCCATCTTTGGATTTTCCCCCCAAATAAATCATGTGTTATTTGGGTAATACCATCCAAAAAAACAAAAAACCAAAACAAAACATCAACATCTGTTCAGCAGGTTATCAGTTTTTCAGTAGTCCCTTCATGCTGCTAAACAAACAACATCTACTTGGTGGAGGTAATAAAGATGGTAGTATTTGAATAAAATATTATTATGATGTTATATTATTTCCATCACAGTGTGTTTGATGTAATATAATCATTTTCAACATATGTGAACAACTATTTTTGGAATATTTCTATGCATTACATAACTGATGTTTAGAGCAAACCAGCCATGAACCCTTTACGCTCAACAGCCCAGACCTCTGAAACATGTTGTTCCTGTTTCACATTTACAGACTTATAAAAGAAAATGCCAAAAACAACAGTATGAAAATAATCACCTTGAGAGTTAGGGCCTATACAGCCAGCTGTCTTCATCTATATATATTTTCTTTTATTGTTTTTGATGGCTTTTCTCTACCATGTGGGAAATTCCACAGACATGTAAACAGCTATAAAACAACAATAAAAAGCTGTAGGAAACAAGCAGTGTGAGCTGTGTAGCAGTCCACACATTCTGGTCAGAAACACACTGATTTTATGTTATAGTGAAAAGAGTCAGGACAGAATATTTGATTTAGTTTTGACAGCATGTGCCTGAAAATTTTATTGGAAAATTTAGGAATATGAAAATGATCGAAAGCAACTGCACTGCATATGCATGAGCTACCACTTCACCTAAATAACCGAGATGGATCAGATTGTGATTGTGCATTGCATTAAAAATCTGTGCTTATGTACTGTATCATTTTTGGAGTAACATAACAGATCCAGGGCAGTCTGGTGGTGCAGTGGTGGTGGTGCACTGTCACCTCATAGCAAGAAGGATCTGGTGCCTTTCTGTGTGGAGTTTACCTACATGGGTTTTCTTCTGCTACTCCAGTTTCCTCCCACCGTAAGAGTTACTTGATTATTCAAAAGTGAGCTTGAGTGTGTGTGGTTGTTTGTGTCAGTGTGTTGTCCCTGAAATGGACTTGCAACTAGGGATGGGGCCGATCCAATCCAGTTTCGGTATCGGGTTCCGATACCGGTGTAAATCACGGATCGGAAATTTCCAATCCAGCCTGCGGACATTTCCGATCCATAAGCCATGTGCTTTGATATTTTCAGCTGAAATTACTCTACAAGTGACTCCCTACCAGTTGCTCTGCTGTTGGCTGCAAACTGTGGAGGGGATTCCTGAATGGAGGCGAGACGCGTATTGGAGAGACGAGCACGAATAGACGAGCTCCATTCAAATCCATTCCACAGTTTGCACCCAGCTGCCCGGTGAGCATTTAGCAGCACTGTGGCTAACCAACTTCTCATCACATCATGTCCGCTGTGTGGAAGTATTTTACACAAGAAACATTGCGAAACAAGACAGCAACATGCAGTGTTTACAAAGCTTTTATATGGAGAGGCAGAAGCTCTGTCGCTAAATACAAAACAACAAACTTAATTTAACATCGTTCCAGCGTGTGCTGCGCCTCGTTCCGTTAGCATCACAAGGACAGCATGACAGTCATGGTCAAGCACACCCTCGTGTGTAATAATGCACAACTACACACAACTATTACTAACAAAATAACATGTATAGTCAAAATGTATTCATACTGTGGGCATTTCGCTCTCAGAATATAAAAGTATTTTTCTAGTATTCTCTCCTTTTCAGTGGAAATACATGAGATCTGAGGTGAACTAGTTTCCAACTAACGGGCTTACGTTGACAACGTGATTTTGTAAAAGGAATAAATACCGCACATGGCAACACAAAACTGCTTTGCTAGCTCAATCATGTCCATGAAAAAAAAAACATTTTTTCATGGACTGACAGTTATACTTCTGCCTCTGCTTCTATGTCATTTTTAAGCTAACAGGTGCTGGGACACGTCTCAGTGAAACGTTTCATGTTGCCAGGGAAACCACACCGACTATGGCAATAAGATAGATGGAGTAATATTTTCAGTGATAAGGTATTTTCATGTGAGAACCTGTGCTGTCTTGCTCATTTGAGAACATTATAAACATCTAATTCATCTACTACAATACTATTGTATTCAAAGTAAACACAGGAATCCTGTGCTTCAGAACAGGTTTCCTGTTCCTGTATTTACAGCCTCATATAAAATCAACAATAATGACAATAATAATATTAAGGCAAACAGAGCTCTGGTACCGGAATAGCATCGGTATCGGCAGATACTCAAACTCAGGTATCGGGATCGGATCGGAAGTGAAAAACTGTGGATCGGTGCATCCCTAGTGGTAACATTCGTGTCTTTGTTAAGCTTGATGTCAAACGCCAATAGAAACACTGTTGCAGTGTGTTTAGAATTCAGAAGTCAATGTTCTGGTGTTTCATCACCGTTTTAGCATGACTCTCTTGCTGTGATCAATATTCATTTATTACCACGATTAAAATCAGGATATCGGGTCCTTCTTTGGGTGCAGGTAAATGGCACTTTACCATTTACGCAGGGTTTCCCACAAGTAGTTAAATGGCCCATACTGAGGCATCACATCTTCTCCCAAAAGATTATTGTTATATACCATGAAAGCTGTTTGTCATGTTAGCAAGTCTCCACTTATAAAACATGACAGGATGCCATGTTTATGAGCACAGTACTGACATAAGTTGATAAGGCAACCACGTTAGGAAGCAACTGTAATTTTAATATTCATTTGAAGTGTTTCTGTTTGTACATGATGGACATAGTTTCTCTCTTTTTGCTCCATCTTTGGTCTCCACCACAAACCTTTAAAGGAAATATGTGGCTCTTGTTAAAATAAGTTGTTAAATGCTTGGCTGTTTTCTCCAGCTGGATTCGAGCCATATTTCTTTACTGTCTGGTGGTGAACAAGTTCTGTTTAGTGGGTTTTTTGAGCTAGAAACCTTTTGAGAGAAGCGCAAAAACTACACTGTAAATATGTGTGCTGGACAGCTAAGAAATGAATTGAAGCTCCCTATAAAGCTAATAGAGCTTAGCTAATAAAAATGGTTAATAATTCTGTGTACATCACTGCTGTGTGGGTGACCCCTTTCACAATTACAGTATTATTAAAATACAGATGACAGCAGTTTTAAGTGTCATATTTGCATCAACGTCAACTGTTTATAGTTGTTGCAATTGTGGAGTCATGAAATGTGAATAATTCATGTAGAGCAACATTCACCTGGATTGCAGCTTTGGTCTTATTGTGCAGTTAGTGCACAGATGAGATGAGAGGTTGATGGCTTGGCAGGCTAAGAGTGGGTATTATCCCTGTCTACATGGCAGGCTTCTTGAATTATTGTTGCAAAGATGACTCTTTATCTCTCCATCCAAACTGTGCAGTGTTTTTTTTCTGTAATAGTTAAATAGTCCTAAGTGCATTTATTCTCCCACATTTTGCTCTTTGCAAACGTCCCCAAAGAACTTTAGTGTGTCGGTGTAGTGGCAAGAGGGAGTGGGATGTGTGAGTGGATCAATAAAGGTGAAGTTAATATGGAAATGAGCTCCTGTTGTGTAGTGGAGGCTGGGGAGTTGTTTAGTCCTTAGTGATGAGCTGAGCTCGCACATTCAATTATGTTTTGTAAGTGGGGGCCTCTCTGTCCATCTGGAAAACTAAATTATGTTTAATCATATCCATTAGGTTTATGTATCCCTTGAAGAGTGGGACATTTTGCTGTTAAATCCATTCGCTTGAGTAATATGTCACAATTATTACTGTATTTTTATTGTTAATAATATAGTTGAGGATATTAGTCTGGAAGTTCTGGGGATTTGGTTATTGCTAAATAATGGGACATTTAATATACCTAAAAAAAAATATTATGCTAGCATTCCCAGGCTTTGTTTAAGTACTGCACGACCTTCATGACAATGCTATCTGGGGTTTTATCCTAATCTAGTTGAGATGGACGCCAAATGTGTTACCTCCACTTGAAGATGATCTTATCCTTTGTAATGTGTTGGATGTGCAGTTGTTTGCTGCACAGTTTGATCGGTGTTCGTGGAAGTCCAGAGTGAGTGTGGAAAAACCATCAGTGTCAACAGAGGTTTATGAAGAATTTTTAATACATACTGTGAGTTTAATTATTCATCGTGAACTCATCTCAAATCTTGTGCTGGGTATGAATTATTGAGCACCAAAGTACTTAAAATGTACTTAAAAAAAGACAGAAATATAGAATGGAAAATATATTTTCGCCTGGCGTACTGTGGCTAAGTAAGATTTTTATGAACTCATTTTCAATTACATGGCCATACTTTATACAAAGATACATGAAATACTTCAGTCACACTTTGTTAAAAGGCATTTATCTTTACCTAACAATACAAATTGCTGATCCCCACAGCTCTTAAGGCTGTCAGTTTGACAGTGAGTCCTTTGGATAAATAAAGATGGAGGTATCATCTGTGTTTATGGATAGCAGCTGCAGACAGGGAGGAGGGGGAAGGGGTGGAACTACAATGACTGCACTGACTGTTTATTTTTATCAGGGCATTAGCAGATTAGGCACTCAAACTAACAAGGTCATCAAACTCTGATGGCTGAGAGCAGCAGACCTCTGCTAAGCGGCCAGGCCGAGAGGGGAGATTTGGTGTGATATAGTGGGTTTCACTTTACTCCCACTCCCTCGACATCACCGCAGCCCGACTTTATTAGTGCTTTTAATGATCTGGAGGGCACGGAGATATCATTTTGTTTAGAGAGAGAGATCCCCTTCCAGCGGCCGCACTGCACGATGGCTTTTACTGTATTGCGCGGACACGTGTTGTGTAAGTGTCTTGGAAACATTTGAGGGCTCAATCTGCTTTTGTTGTCAAGCCAAAAGTGCATCTACTGAGTAGCTTCAAGCATCCTCAAAACAGCTTTTACATTGATTTGATACTCGCTAAAGTAGATTTCATTTCCAGGTCAGCCTGTTTTGGCAGGAGAAGGTCACTCTCTTAACTCCCTGGATAATGCCCAAGTCACTTCCAAACTGTAACTATCACAACCAGCCATAGACGTGGTGGCTGTGTGGTTCTGTGGTGTAACTCACCCCTGCTAAACTCTTCAAGTGACCTGCCTTTTCAAATGTTTCTCCCTCTCACCATCAAGAGTGTTGAAATGTCATTCGGTGCGAGCTACATCACCCCCAAGGTGTATTAAGGTGTAAGAGTCTATAGGGTTCTGAGGGTGTAGTGCAGGAACTACTGGCACTCAGTAATCGTGCACATCACCGTCCATTAAGATAGACATGGTTCAATGAGACAGCCGGCAGTAGAGGTCAATCAGAGTAGCAAGCCCTAGTTAAAGTAGTAGCATGAGGGCCAGAGCAGCGAGTGCAGCTCATGCACTATTTGCAGATCAGAGCACAGTACACTCCCCCACATGTACACACACACATACACAGACACACACATTTCCACTCCTACAAACCACGGTCTTAACCTCTGCACCTTTTATCATCTGCTGTTATATCTGAACAACTTAAACCTCTGCTGCACTCGTCTTTCCCTCAAACAGACACGAGTGGAACATTGGAGCTAAACAAAGTTTTTTTTTTGTTTTTTTTAAAGGTTATCTACTGACAGTTGTGCAGCTATAGTTAGAATTTCATTTACAGTTCAGCGTATTGCTAAATTCACATTAATATATCATCCAATACTGTAGGTTTGCACACAATCTGGCATCTACACCACAAGTGACAAGTTGTGTTTTATTCATTGTAGCAAAAAAACAATAGAAAGTAATTTTGGCAAAGACTTTTTTGTGTCTTTTTAGAAAAGGGTGTTTATTGATGTGTGGCTCAGGATTGTCTTTCTAATGTTTGGAGAAGGCACCACCCACGGCAGAGCGTCAACACAAGGGAAACCGACTAACAGAACATCTATAAATAGTTTGAGGTTAGGGGCTCTGGGGGAATCTCACAGCCTGAATAACAACTTGTTTTTCTTGTATAGTATGCGGGACTAGTAAAAATGTCTTTTGTTACTTAGCTGATAAGATTTCTGGATAGTATGTCTAGGAGCATTTATTTTTTTGCTCTACTTAATGCAAGCTGCTTTGGGGATTTTGAGTGTGAGGAGTTTCGGTCACTGCTGTCAACATTACACAGGATCGTAAACATTAAATACACCACACAGGTTGCTAGGGTTTTTTTTTTTCTTCTTCTTCTTCTTCTCCAAGCTGTTCTCACAAGCTCGTGTTTGGCCAAAGCCTCGGACTTGTAAGAAGTCTGAATCATTGGTATTTGGGTGGGAATCTTGGTGGCTGAGCTGCTGATGACAGCCTCTCAGTTTGTTGTCAGGTTTCCCTTTGCTGTGAGATAAGATTTATGACTATGGAGAGGGGCTGGCGAGAGAGAAATCCTCATAGGCTCAGCTTAGCTTATCTGGATTTCTGCTCCCCAGCACAGCTCCTCTCTCTCTCCCCGTCGGACGCAAGTGGGTGACCTTGACAAGAATGTAGCTTATTGTTGTAATAGATACTGTTGTTGTCAACTGACCTGTGGTCGGAGCGGGA
This sequence comes from Pseudochromis fuscus, assembly GCA_900323345.1. NCBI lineage: Eukaryota > Metazoa > Chordata > Actinopteri > Pseudochromidae > Pseudochromis > Pseudochromis fuscus. The sequence goes on along the minus strand of OOFC01023865.1, from coordinate 11,279 downwards.
GGATGAGAAATGGGAGAAAGGGAACAGGGAGAAGAGGATCACCAGCAGAATCAGCATGTAGACAAGATTAAGTTAAAGCAGGTTGCCACTGATGAAATTTTTATCTTCCACCATATTTACACTGACAGAATAGAAACGATCTTACCAGTACAGCTGCTGCAATTAGTCAGTAATTGATCTGTTTTATTTATTTTTTTGTATTAACTGAAAATAATTTTACCCTCTACACTGTTTACACTCAACATTTATTCTTAAAGAAGTTATTATATGTTGGTGAAAACATTCAGCCACAGACCACAGACAAACCAACCCTGCAGAGAGACTAGGTTTGTTCCTGTTTTTTGTAGTATAATAGGCCACAGATGCATTATGCTCAGACACACACATTGTGTCTGCAGTAAACATAAAGGGGTTGTTGAGGTTGCTCTGCCTCTATATGGAGAGCTTTCAGTCCCCATGATACCCAAGAGCCCGCCCCAGCGCTCGGCTAACCCAACCCCCACCCTGTCGTCTAACAAACAATACCAGGCCTGGGCTCAATGCAGCCAGCTGAGCCAGAGAAGCAGAGGAAGGAATTAGGTTGACAAGGTCAAGCTGAACCAAGACAAGAAAGTGGTACCACACCACCTGCTGTATGTTAGCCGGTCAACCTAGCAGGCCTCCAGCCTGCCTGCCTGCCAAATGTCTGAGCCAAGCAGGTACAAATGAAGCCAACTTGTTTTAGTAAGTAGTTTCCTATTCTTGCTCGTTTTTCAACGTTAAAAGATAACGTAGTTTCTCTGCTTGTTAACCTAAGTTGGTGTTCAGAGTGTAGCCTGTGGTAATATTAAGAAAAGGGGGAACTTGTTTTTTTTTCCCGTATTGTTTCAATGTGCATATGTTTGTGGCTACACACACTTCTTGGACTAAGAAAACCACCATAATGCACAGTTCCTGCTGTAGTACATATTGTTCTTTAAAGCAGTTACTTGTCTTTTAATATAGAAGACCTTATATAGACATTCATGGTCCCCAGAAGATGAATCAGACTGTATTTTGAGATCCCCTGACTTTTATTCTATAACACCATCTTCTTTGTGGTTTTAACGCCTCAACTATTTCAATGGAGTTTGGTCCAGACAGAGGATAGATTGTGGTCTCTGTACGATGCGTTACAGGAATAGTAAATGGAACATGAGTATATGAGTGTACTACTGGGCTGACATGATGGTAAATAGAGAACATTTATATAGTGCTTCCTGACCTTAGCTAGGTCCCAAAGCGCTTTACAAGGTCCCTCATTCACCCATTCACACCAACACTCTCACACCAATGGCTACTGAGCTACCATGCAAGGCGCGAGCCACCACTGGGAACAACTTAGGGTTCAGTGTCTTGGCCAAGGACACTTCGACATGTGGACAGGAGGAGCCAGGGATACACTTTACCACCTGAGCCACAGCTGCCTACAACGATGCAGAACAATCCCACCTTTTTTCTGATTGGTTGAAATGCTCGGACACCAAATGGGCTCATTTAAAATGGCAGCCTGCACATAACTGCTCATGATGGGAGCATCCTGACTTTCAGAGATGGGTATCTTAGTTGTATGAGCTCTTTATTTTTAGACGTTACCAGAAATGATTGCTTTGTCATGCTCTATCTTCCAAACTGTATTTTGACCATGAGTTTTCTATTCCGTTAACATTTTAACTTATCACTTTAGTTTATGACCAAATAATAATAACAGCAATCCTGCCAGCCTCAGCTGTGTAAACGTTAGCGCACCAACACACTAAACTTAGAGGTGTAAAATGGTCAGCATTTTCTAGCTAACCCATCAACATGTTATTTCAATTGTGATGCGTGGTGACTCCTGTAGTCTTTTCTGAGTATGTGTGAAGGTGCTCTTTAGTGCTCAAACTTTGTAATAAAATACAGATATAACACAGAGTTAATTCAGTTTTTATTTTAGTGCTTCGGTTTAATTTTCTCTTTCACTTCCCAAGTTAATTGCTAGTTTTGCCAGAAATTGGTCTAGTTTTACTCACACAGTTTGATCACAATATTAAAAGGAGAATTTTTTTCCCCTCTGTGTGACTTTGCTTTACTGGGCAAATTAGGCCACTGCTTCATAAGTGAGCAAATTGGTAAGCTCCACTTATCTTGGCTCAGTTCTCTACCCTGCGGTCCCCTGTGCCTTCTGTCTTTTTATATCACTTTTACTTCCCATCATGTAGCTGGTAGCTGCAGGAGCAGTCTCCTGACTAATGTATGTTGTCCTTTCATCAGCCACTGCAGATGTCTCCACAGGTAAAAACCTCTCATGCTCTCGCAAGAGGTTTTTTTTTCTCTCTCTTTGACGAAGCTTTGTGTACCTCCAGTATAATCAAAGGCCTCTGTAAAATAGTAGCTCTGATTTGCAGCATACACCAATAACGTGTCGCTCTGAGAAGATATTAAATTTGATTACTACTGGAATGCAGACAAACGTGAAAGCGCTACGTGTCTTTTTAACAGTTGAGCTGTAATTCACAGCTGTTGCTGCTAAAGAGCTGTGAGATGAAATTTTACTCGGCGCTGCATACGAAGCTGCTGCTTTTACAAACATTATTCATGTTTATGTCTTTCACTGTTCTAGGCTGCATCATAAAGAAATGAGCCGTAACGTTAAGGGTCATAATGTGGCTGAGATCACACCTCGACTCCAGTTTTGTGAAGGTTTTTTTTTTTTTTTTCTTGTAAGGTAAAATACAAATGTGTTTACAAAATATGTCATTTATATGTCGGGCTGTGATGTTAAGGAGTCATATGGCAAACAAGTTTCTTTTTAGAGACAATCACTGTTTAGATTGAGATTCTGGCTCCCTCATTATAGCTCCAAAGAGATTGTAGGTCACGGGTGAGCGACTTCATCACAGCTTAGTTTCCTCTCTGTATTATTTATGTGCGGTTATGCTTTCCTGAAAGCACAATTAGCAGCTAAAACTGAGAAGAGTTGCCTAGGAACTGAGTGCCTTTTGCCAGCTGGTGGTCTACAATAGATGTCAGGTGTTCCTGTTTGTGTTTTCTCTCTCTGGGTTTTTTTGTGATTAGTGTGAGCTTCAAAGAGAACGACAGTGTGGTTTTAGAAAAAGGAATTAGGCCAGTGTGCAGTGTTTGAAAACAATCGGTAGGCTTTCATGACTTGAAAGGGAATCCAGTCATTTTAAGTCTGTTTCTTTTCTGTCCCCCGGCTGCTTCCAAACGTTTTAGTAATCAAATTAGATGAGGCTCGTGCATTTGTTTTCAATTGTAGTTTAATGCTAATAACCATGTCACTTCAGTGCTCTCAATAACACAGCTCACTTTAAAAGCTACCCCCGGTGATTGTGTGCTGATAATCACACTCTGCATTGCAGTTGTCTGGACCGGTTAGAATTTAAATGCTGCTGTTCTTAAATTCATTATGCGGACTCCACAACACCGCTGCACAGATTACAACTCCCACATTGTGCGTAAGACAGCCAAATAAAGGGGTTTGGTTGCCTTTTAAACATTTCTTGACCGTGCATCGGTGGTGTTGAAAGAAGCTCCGACCACAGCCAGCGAGAAGTGTAATCTCCGCTGGCCTCCGACCTCAGTAACTCACCAAAGATGTCCGCGAGGTTTGCCCCCGCAGTCAAAAAGAATTACATAATTGAAGCAGGATCTCTGAACTTAGTTTACTAATAGCACCTCGGCAAGGACTCCTTTTTACTTAATAATGGCTCCTTGTCAGAAAGAATTACATTTTCTCTTTTCAACACAGATGTTTTCTTTCTTTTGATGTTGAAAGCGGTGGTAAATTTCTCATGCTTTATTAGTTAGCCTGGAAAATCGAAACCTTGCAGTGGTTGAACAGTCAACATGGGGCACTTTAGATCAGTTGTAGTCTTTTCAGGCTGTATACGTTTTGATTTAGATGCTTTTATTCAATTGGAAAATGTTTTGGAGGAATTTTTTTGTGACTGTTTGACAAAATTCACACAAGCATAGTAATTATGCTCCTTATCAAGCATTTATTTGCAGTCTAAAAACAATTAATATATAGGTTGAAACACATTTTAGTTTCTTTGTAAGATTTATTAGTGTATTTCTCAAAGTACCTAAACTCTTGTGGGCTTTCATACATGGAGGAAGGTTTTAAAAAAAAAAAAAAAAAGCTAGAAAGCATTGAGAGAGCACAAACCTCCACCAAGGCACGACCCAGCTGTACTGATGCTATACACTGAACACTGTTGCCCTCTTTTGGTGAAATAGCAGCACTGTCCTGTCAGAACATTTGGCCATTATAAGTGATAAGGATTTCCTGGGATCACATCTAAATATGATTATTGTTTCTTGGGTAATACCCTAACTCTCAAAGAAAATTCATCAACGTCTGTTCAGTACATTTTCCGTAATGTTGCTAACAACAAAAACAAAACCTTATTGATGGAGGTAAGAACCAGCTGTGTGGAGTAAAAATCTGAGAAAAATATGATTAAAAAAAAAAAATGGCATCAGGATCTGTTCATAGGATTTTTGTAGCTATCAATGTAGCTAACAAAGAAACCAATGTGAGGTGAATTTACAGCCATTATCCCTTCATTATACAACAGAAGTGAGCTAACAGGCAGGTTGAGTATTGCCTTGAGGGAAGCATACATGTGTTAGCTTAATGCCACATATGTATGTAGTTATTTACATTTAACCGTCTTGTTGGTTTAATCCTACAAACTTAGCTATTCCTGTGATACTGAATACTTTGCTATTGTTTTGGAGAGTGCATGGCCTTCAGTTTAAAACAAATGCCTCTAGTTTGTGTGTCTTCTTGTATTCAAAAACAAAGACCGAGATGCTAACCCACAGTCAGTCTGAATGATTCACTATACATTATCTGACCTGACATGACTGAAGGACACTACTTGTATTCAAACAGTGTAACCAGCTACCATGCTAGTCCTGAAAACAAGATAAAGAAAAGCATGAGCACACAAAATCAGGAAAGCATGCGAGGACAAGAAACTGCTTGTTGTGCTTATTTTAGTGCTAATGCAGAAAATTCACCAACAAAATGTGATTCCATGGTTTAGCGGTGATGCGTATTGAACTACTGTTGCAGACACGATTCTCTGTGACCTGCAACAGTGGTCTCGTATGAATGAGTAAACCATGACCAGAACATTCACTATAATCCTCTGTTAAACATGAGGTTTGTGTATGAAAGTGAATATTAGTTCTAGGTCTGTTGTGAAGAATGAATCTTGGCTTTAGAAACAATCTGTGCTGCACATAACAGGATTATGCCATATTAAATCCAGAGCGTGGATATTTTTAGCAGGTTGAGCTAATATTTCAATAATTAGTCTTTGGATCCTTGAATTTTTTATTTATTTTATTCCATTCCCAGTAGTAATTTCCACAATCTAGGGTCTAGACTTGTCATGACTGATGATTGAAGTGAGCTTTGCTAATTCTTTTTTCCCCATGCTGATATTAAGGAATGGTAATGATGATCACCATTAATCAGCACAAGTGACTCACCTAATTTAAAGCAACCTGTTTGGGTTCCCTTTCCCATCTGCCAGTCCTGACGGGCGCTCGCTGCAATCTGACAAAACCCTGTATCTCCATTCTCCCTTTTGCCTGCTCACCAAAGCGGTGATCTGTGAACCAGTGTAACCAATAGCATCCGGCAGCATCACGTTCTGGCTCAATCTGCCGTCACGATCTGCTGCCCGTCATTCACTCCTGCGCATGTGTGTGTATGTGTGTGTCCGCCAGCAAGGTCTTAGCATATCTGTAGTAAAACTAGTTTTTCTTGTTTGTAACTGGAGAGAGGGGAGAGACCGCGAGAAGGAAAGTGCTCCGCTCACCCCTCTGCCATCTGTCCTCATGTTTGCTGGGCTTTAATGTACCGAGTCTTTCTCATTTACATATTTTTTCCAGTGTTGTGAGAAATCTTTATTCTTTTCATCACGTCGTCTGACAAATTGAACAAAAACAGACGTTAGCAGCAGCTTTGACGTGACGGCTTTCCTGACATTTAAATGGAAAGGTTTTTTCCACATCGTCCCTCTATTTCGTACCTGACGCCATCAGAGCGTTTATCACTGACGTCTGATAATGATGATATAAAAATGTGATTGCCCGACCCTTGTCACAACTCCCGATGATGGCCCCTCAGACATGTTATAGCTTCTCACAGCCGAGGTTGAGGCTGTGTGGTCCACAATAAAAGATTCAAAAGATAGCTCGGTCAACTGTAAATGGCTCCTCACCCACCACAGGAGTACAGACAGGACAGGTGTCTCAGTACGACACCGCACAATAATCCTTTTCATAATCCTCACCCAAGCTCACTGCTCGGTTTCTTAATCCCAACTCTAATAAACAAGTTAAAGCTGAAGTTAATGTGTCCAGTAAAAAAAAAAAAAAGTGCAGCATGCATCCATCTGCCACGGCCGAGTTATTGTGTGATCACTGTCAAATCCAGCCCCCCACCCCCCAGTCAGTCAGAGTCCTATAAGATATGTGTGCAACACCAGTCCAAGATTCGCAGGATTTTTGTCAGCGAGTTAAACATGATTCTCTCCAGTGTGGCTTTCTCCGAAAGAGTTGGCATGGGGTTCGAGTTAAGAAAAGGTTTGCGTGACACTCAAGCATTGTGGTTTTGGGGGAGATTTCAGAATCCTTCTGTAGAGTCTTGCGAGGAGGGAAGAAATCATGGAATTTGGCTTCGGCTGAGCGTCGGTTAGAGCCTTGTAATCTGACAAGTTGTGTTCAGTTCAGTTGCATGTGGTTTCTTCAAAAAACCCCGGACAAGACGTAAAGCATTTCACTGTGTGGGTTTACATTCTGCAGCCTCGCAGTGAAAGTCCTTTTGTTCACTTATCCATTGACAGGACTTGGAAAAAGAGCAGCATTGTTTGTGCACATTGTGAACCAGTCTCATTTCCGTTGCATTTCTATTTTAATTATTTTCTACCATTACTTAGTGAATAGTTTCTTTATTGTGTAGTGTTACACTGGTTTGTTACTTCTAATTGACAGCTGAAATGAAATTATTCCCCATCCTGTGCTTGGTAACTGAAATTGAGTGGAAAAAAAATAAGCTCATCCAGGCAGGGGTAATCTGTAAATGTTAGACTGTGAAATTTATCAGTTCATTAATGTAAATTAATAAACCTTTAGGAATATTGAATAAAATTCATCTGGGGATCCCCAACATCCAGTGTTTTTTAATGCAACTAATTGGAGAGTTAAGATGATTAAAAGGCTGCTGATATTAAGGCTGTTACTTAAAAAATCCTTGAACTTCACTCTGCCACCGTGTGACACTTAACCTGCTCTTTTCCTTAATTCATTATTAGATCCACTTATTAGCTTCTTTTCATTATTTAAAAGTGGGGGTTTATAACTCATCACCTGGTTATTGCAAATGCCTCAAGACTTTAATACTGTCTGATCTGGGGCTGACACAATAGGTCGAATAATCAAGTAGATGGCAATTATGAATGGAAAATGAATCAGTAGCTGTTTTAATCATTGGTTTATCATTTCAATGCTTGGACAAAACAGGATGTAAGATTAATTTGAAATTTTTTAACAAGAAAAATGTGGTTGTTATTTAGTTTCATGACATTTTATACACTAAATTATTAATCTGTTAATTTAGATCAAGGCCTGCAGATGAATTTATTTTGAAAATAATTGTTAGTTGCAACCATATTCTTGGCAACATATACTACAGATATAATATAAAGTGTATTAGTACATGTAAAAATGGTGAAGCTGATGGAAAAACAATGATCAGTGGCTAATTCATATCCATAAACCTCAAGAGTCCAGTCCAGTTTGCTGAGGGTATTCTAAGGTATAATAAGTTTATTGACAAGTGATGTGCACTACCAGCTAGCTAAAAGTAAACAGATAATGTGAATCTAATAATATGAGCAACAGTTTCATCAAAGAAAGGAGACTGTTTTCAGGCCATAATTACGTTAGTAGACTACTGTCACAACTTGGGGTGAAATGATTAGTTGTCAAAATTTGCTAATAAAAATAGTTGCCAACTAATTGAATTGTTGACTATTGTCACCAGACTTGTTTTTTTTTTTTTCAACAGAGTGAGGCATCTCTCTTCTTTCCTATCTCTGCTGATTGCTGTTGAATGCTATTGCACATGTGCAATAGCATAGCATTGAACAGCAGGTAAACAATATGGCGGCTGTCAACCCCAATTTACTTTTTGTACCAGTCGCCACTAATATCAGCAGCATTAAATAAAATATGTATTTTTCAATACATTTTTCATCTTTTTTGTCTATTGTTAATGAGCACATTATTTAGGCAACCTCATGCTAAATCTAAACACCAATATCTAAAAAGACATTTGAAAATTATGTGATTCATAATCCGATTAGTCGACTAGTCACTTGAATAGTCACTGATTAATCAAAATAGTCGTTAGTTGCCGCCCTAAGCATGAATATACAGTATGGCAGTTCTTAAATTTGACACAAACACTGAGTTTGAGAACTGGAGTCGATTTCGAGGAGTGTCTGCGTGAACCTGTTTGCACCTTTCACCGTCTGCTGTCACTCTGAAGGAGGGTTTATTGGGTGGTCTTGTCTGCAGCCCTTTGTGTCTCCATAAGGCCCAGTAACAGTGTGTGGTGACAGCTCGGGTGATTACCTGTCCTGTCTCATTCACTCAGCCGGCCCTGCAGCTTGGCCACATCATGCATCAGAAACTGACACGCAGTGATTACGATGTCGTTAGCCCCGACTCTCTGCCGCTCTCTGCACACATTAATTTGCTCTTCCTCTGAGCAGAAATGGCCTATCCACGCTGATTTCTGTAAACCATGAAATATAAAGCCTGTGTGATGACAAGTCCTGAGCTAATATTAAATTTCATCAAGGACTAATGTTTAGTTTTCAAAGCATTCAGTTCATCACGCTTTCAGATTTTTTTTATTCTGTGATTGATGAGGCTCACACAGAATATTACATTGTATTTGCTCTAGAAAGAGGAAGATTTAGGGGTGTGGTTAGTTTGAATGCCAATCTCCTGGCTTCAGGTTCCACAAACCAAGGGTTCACATTACGTTGGCATAGTCCATTCTGTATACAGTCTATTATTACTAATAAGAGCTAAACACACCTATATATTATAAATATAATCAAGGTGTAAGGAGTGTCAGTGATTTTTCATCATTTGAATTCTGATTGTAGATTTTGTATCCTTTTAATCTCTGACACGTCGTTATGCAATCAGCAAACTCACCAGAATTCATTCTCTCACAATAATGAATTTAAGCTGTACCAACAGTTCAGCTTTTCCATTCTGGATCAAACTGGTGGACCTATACTGACTGACCCACATCTCCCCCCATATATGAATCTGCTGCCATAAGTAGTTTTGATTCTCCCCATCACTCTCTGTTTGGAGCAGTAAGTAGATTGGAACAATTATTTAAAGGGTGTACAGGCTTATAATCCAATGTGTCAATTGTTGTTTTGTCTTCTGAGTCTAATTGGATCCAGCATTGGCAGCATATTCGTGAGCACTGAGTGGTTTATGCCCAATTAATAACTGCGCGGTGTTGGCTGCGGCGTGGCATTCCTCCTGCAGTTCAGTGCTAATGATTTGGAGCGCTTTAATGTTGACTGCCTTGAATAAAGAGCACTAAGCCTGGTGTCACTGTGGCTCTTAAATCACCATCAGTCGTCCTCTCTCGCTCTATCTCTTTTCCACCTACACATTTTTCTGCCTCTCTTTGCATCCCCCCACCCCTTCCTCGTCGCCTCTCCTCCTTTGCTGTGCTTTTCATTTTTCCACGTGGGCCAGCCCACTGTCTCTTCATCGCTGTCACAGTGTGTCAGAACAGGTGGAATCAATTACTGACCCTCAGCAGCCTGCTCCCTTACCACAACTAGCTCTTTAATTGAGGGAATTAATGAGTGATCAGCCCGAGAGATGATTTGGTGTCATGGATCTTGCTCTGCTGTGTGTGTGCGAGGGAGGAAAGCTGAAGGTGGGGGGAGGGGGCTGTTTGGCCGACCCTGCATAACTAATTCTGTCCTTCCACAGAGGCAGTCAGAGCCTTTTCCGCTCTGCTTTCCCTGCCTGCTAATCACCTCTAAGGTTGAGGAAAGACACACAGCGGTACATTGCAGCACTAGCTGCCGCATCAGCCTTTGTCTGATGAAGATTGCTTTTAATGCCACCGAAATACCAGAACGCCGCCCGTGCGTTGAGCACTTTGTTCACTTCCCCTCACTGTGACATCCGCTGGCTGGATCTGAACATCTGCTCTGTATGTGTTTATACAGTGGTTCTGAAGTGTCTCATGTGTTTCTCTCTCTCTCTCTCCACTTCTTCTTCTTCACAGATGGAATCTCCTGTCTCCACGCCAGCTCCTCCCCCCCTCCACCTCCTGGCCACAGTAGGCAACAGTGAGATTGCCTCGCCGTGCGAGCAGATAATGGTGCGCACGCGCTCGGTGGCAGTGAACACGTCCGATGTGGCTCTGGCCACCGAACCTGAGTGCTTGGGGCCCTGCGAGCCCGGTACCAGTGTCAACCTTGAAGGCATCGTGTGGCAGGAAACTGAAGATGGTGAGTGAACTGGGTTAACATGATGTTTGGTGACTCTCTTCCCTGAAAAGCATAGAAGAAAATAAGCCTAAACCATATGGGATAGTTGATTTTTTCCCCCTTTTTTATATTATTTACATAGTGTGGTTGTGTGGTTGCGTTAAGACATCAAAGAGGTATTGGTTTTTCCAAGGCCTCTGTCGTTTAAAAAATTATCATCTTGCTGTCATTACCATACATATTTTGCCTGCTAAAATGTAATTGGATATGCCCGTACTGCCTCAGGAAATGGTGGTGGTACTAATGTGTGCTTTAACAGCACACATGCTGCATAATATCGCCAAGAAGAATTGTATTTGGCAGGCAATTCTTAGGTGGCCTTGATTAGTTTTTTTCTTCCTTTTTTTTTTTAGCTTGGGAGTACGCAGACGGGAGTTTGTTGCACAGAGATATCTGCTCAACAACAACATGCCTCATAACACAAAGCAGTTTTTTTTGCCAGCCTGCCAGTTGGGAATAGAGTTGGCTCCTCTCCTGCAGTGCAGTCCGAGTGAAATCTTAGAAGCTCCCAGTTTTTTTTCCCCCCTGCCTTTGATCGAAAACTGCATTCAGCTTATTTAATTTTAAGATGTATCACTGGCACTATCAGGTTCTGCTGGGTCTCAGAAACTGCCCCCCCGCCCCCCTCCTCTT
>OOFC01023862.1:0-11051 GCA_900323345.1 Pseudochromis fuscus | reverse complement strand
CAAAACACCCAGCAATAATCCATTAAATTTACCTGAGTAAGGGTAAAAACAACCCAGCTTTTTTAGTGTGCACCTTGTTTTTGGGTTGGTTTTTTTTACACTACACAGTTGTTGTTTTGTGTTGCGTTAAAAGACTGCATCTCTATCGGCAGGTCGGATCTCACCTCATTCATCTCCCCACCCTTTATTTAAAAAAGACTGTGGCCATGAATGTCGTCATGGACACACAAACACTGCGTGCATACACTCACGTGCACAGTGGGGATGAACACATTTTGCAAACACACATGTGGTGTTTGCGTCAGACAGCTTTTAATGGTACGCTCGTAAAGTCTGATGATGCAATTCTCAGGTAAAATGATTTATTTGAAAGGATCCACAACGTGTTCATCAACCTCAGGCAAAATAACTCCTCGGAGCACGTTTTCTGTGGGCTCGGTGTATGTGCGTAACACTCCTGGTTTCAAAATGCAAATCAAACAACCAGCATCACCATGACGACATTTGTTTCTTATATACAGTCTATGATCTGTGCAGACCTGAGATAAAAACTCCAAATATGGACTGATGTGTGGATTTCAGGTGATCTGTGCACACACATTTAACTGTTAATGAAAGTTATTTTCAGAAAATGATCAGATCTGATTATAGTTTAATTACAGAAACTTATCCACAGTAAGAGTTCAGTCCTGTGCTTTGCAGGCCCCGCCTCCACCCTGACCTCCTTTTAATGGTTTACTACAATGTCAGTTATCTATACTGAACGTAACCCTGGCGAGACATAAGTATGTAAACTTCTTGGAGACAGGGTTATGTCAGGTTTGTTTTTATGTTTAGCAGCTCAATCATCATGACAACAAATGTGTGATGATGTTAATAGTGATCTTTTATTGTATATAATTATGATTACAAGCCCAATCGTTTCTAATTGATAGCTACTGTCAAGTCGTCTGTCTCTGAGACCAGACAATGGTGAAGAGAGGTGTGTCTCTATGTCTCTACACACCTCGTTGTTGCATTTAAACCCTTGCGGCCTCACCTAAATTTCCACTTTCGCAAAAAAACATCACGTGTGTCATGACCTCATCACACAGGTATTTTAGTAAGAGGAATTTTCTCAGTATCAAGTACAGGATATCATTTAATCATTATGATAGATATGTGCCCTAGTGGCCGTGCATATTCTTAAAAATGAAGTTTGAATGTGTGTTTGAAATTGTGCTGATATTTTAATCTTATTTGTTTTCAACCTTGACAGCTGGGACAGGCTCCAGCAGACCCCTGCGACCCAAGTGTGGACAAAGCAGGCATAGAAAATGGACGGATGGATGAAAGGCCAGTGACTCCCAACTATGGCCACTTCACTAGAGTTTTTTTAATCACATTAAGGAAAATGAAGGACTAATGTATGAAATCATAAAGCTGTGCATCAGATTGTATGGTATCATATCACACTGCAACAACTTGGATTGAATCATCCCAGGTTACAAACGTCCTATTTCTTACTGTTTGGCTGTTCAATTTGTACTGATTGAAGCCCCTGTATCTCGACATACATTGGATCATCGTCCAGGGGAGAGATGCACACCCTTCATGGATATTGTTTTTCAATATTAGTTGATCTGTCCCTATTAAAACCATGGTTACTAATCAAGCTGCCACTTTAAAGTGAAAATGTAAAAGTTGCTCCTGAGGTCCGGGGTTTAGTTTGTCTGTTCTGTTAAAGTGCTGAAAGTGTTTTTCTGTGTTTATTCCATGAGTTGTATGCAACAGTATTTCTGTATGTGAACTGTCAAGAAGTTAACGACAATTTTAAATTCAAATTTTAATAAGTTTTACAAAATATACATGTGTGCACATGATCTATCATCATGATGGAAAGTGCTGACTCTCAGAAGTCAGACCGATTTGTATCTGTAAGTCTCAGAGTTCAACGCCGGACAGGCTGATAAATGATGGTAATTAGAGCTTTCTCATTAATGTTGTTTTTAATCCAGTCTATCCACATCTGGTCATACGCACGCAAGTGAATGTGTTTGTTTATGTTTGAGTGTGTGTAAAAATAAAATAAAATAAAAAAAACTCTAATCCAGAAACAGAACAAAATGGACTGTCCAGCTCCTCAGTTTGTTGCTTTTGGCTTCATGTCTGTTACTGTTACACTGTTACTTCTTCTGCCCTTTGACTAAAGAGCAGAAGAAGTAAAAGTCGCGCAAGACACACGCATTTATTTGACACCAGGACAAAGTCCTTCTCATTTCTGATTTCATGATTCATAACATGCTTATTATGATGATTATTGTGACTGATGGTGATAATGAAGGATATGATAATGATTATGATCATGATGGCTGTAATAAAAATGGTGTGATTAACAAGTAAAGGTAAAAACACACAACTATAAACTCAAAACTTCCACAAAGAAATTCCAAATCACCACATGGCACCAGAATCAGATGCTTTTATTGATCCTTTATTGATCCATTAGGATCTGATAGGGATCTTGGATCAGTTGCAGTTGCTCACAATGCAGGAAAACAACACATTAAAGCTGAAACAGCATTTGGAGAATAATATATGAGGCGGGGTGCACCCTGGACAGGTTGCCAGTCTATGGCAGGGCTAACACTCCCACTCAACCCTATGGTCAATTTAGAGAAATCAGTTCACCTAACAAGCATGTCTTTGGACTGTGGGAGAAAACCCATGCATGCACAGGGAGGACATGCAGACTCCACGCAGAAAGACCCGAGCCGAGATTCGGACCCCGAACCTTCTTGCCACTTCACCTGCTGCCTTTTTCCCTCCTATATTGTAAAACAGAACGAGGAATGACTGATGAAACATGTTAAATTACTCAATTAAGAATTTACATGGATGTTGGACATATGCTTGGTCTTCAGTGCCCCTGACAACATCTTAGATCTGCCCCTACCACACAGAGATTGAAAGTCAAAATGACTGAAAACCAACAACAAAATGAACCATAATTTCCACCCAAAACATCCAACTTAGAGACTGAAACTCCCCAGTATGAAACTGAAATTCCCCATAGAGACAAACAGAAACTGAAACTTATGACAAAATGACTCAACAGCGCTACAAAGACTGAAAGTTATCAAGGACAGACTAAATAATGTGAGAAACACTAAAGTCATGAGTAACTTTCGCATCGTAATGTATTTCCAGCAAGAAACAGGATATATAGGCCGGCCAAAACATTTGAGCAATTTGATTGGACCACTGAAACACAACACAACACAATAACTAGATAGCTGACCCTGCTAGATAATGTTAATATTACTGTACTGTAGCTTCTCACCAAACGAAGCCACTACATGTGCCAACACAGTTACTGAAGGTCGTAGCTGTCATCAAAAACCAACTTCCTAAATACTATCCAGCTGCTCCAACAAACATTTGTTCATGGTCACCTAGCCACCAAACTGAAGCCACGTTCAATGACATTCTGTAAAAATCATAACACAGCAACAAGTTGTTTCTAATTATTTTCAAATTTGACATCAGAATCAAAAACAACACCTTACACTTTGTTAGAGAACCAACTACCATATTTTCCGGACTATTGAGCATACCTGTCTATAAGCCGCTATTGAATTTATTCAAACAGTTTCATGTGGTCCACTTTGACCGGGTCTGATGTGACAACACTAAATGTATCGGCGGAGCTTGCTAGCTTGTAAAAAGCTAACAAGCGTCTTGCCGCTGATACATGAGCCACACCGGTGTTTAAGCCGCAGGGTTCAAAGCGTTGTCTATGTCTGTTACTACTCCCTGTTAATGTTTTTGAGATTGTTCTTGGCAAGAAGACATTGACACATTGTTGGGTAGGTGAACAATACGACCAGTGATGTGATCTAAATGGATTAAAAAGACATTTTCATTTCAGGTCGACTTTAAACCACAAAGACTTTAAATTGGCACAAAGACTCAAAACTGTTACAAAGAGACCAAACAGCCATGAAGATGGTAAACAACTGCAAAGAGACTCATGCAGTCTAATCAGTCTTTTTCGGCTCTTGGAGTATCTCATCAGGTCATCTTCATCACAGCCGCCTTGTGATACATCGAAATAATAACACTGCTGCTGTGACAACATCAATGCAGACACATCAGTGGGGTTGGAGTTTTTTCCCCTCTACAAACAGAAAGTGTATCTGGTATATTTTTATCTCTTGGTAGAACAACGGAGCCTGTTTAGCTAAGCTACAAGGCTAATAGTCTGGGGTTGAAATGGGCCAGAACTCCTGTTGGAGCAGCAGCACAGGACAAATGGTGATCCAGCTGATATTGTAAAAGTCCAGGAGAAAGTTTGTCTTGGAAAACCGTCTCTGGATCATGTTGATAATGTTTTTAAAGTATATGTGTGTGGAAAAAATCATTTCCTGAGCCAATGGAGCAACGTGTTGATATTGTGTCTGTATTCCTGAATGTCAGAGAGGAAGGTGCTGCTGCTTCTGATTGTAGAAACTGTGAATTAGATTACTGACTTTCAAGACCACAGTTTGGTTATTTGTTTACTTGTTGTCCCTGACATTTCATACGATACCACAAACACTCTCCTGCAGCACCACTTTATTGTTGACATATCTAAAACATGTCTGACAATTCTCAGTCAGCCCGGTCATAGTTATCCAGCTACTTCAGAGCAACTGGACCATGCTGAAGATCTTCAGTGGGTTCTAGAACATATTATATGGGTATTTGGTCTTTTCCCAGTAAGTCTCAAGTGCCATTAATTATAACCAAAAACTGAACCACTGGTGAGAACCAAGCATTAGTTTAGGTATGGTAGATGGACAATCACAGCAATGGGTGCACCAAGAGAAAATAAACCATCAACCCTCAACTGCTTCATAACATACCCTTC
This sequence comes from Pseudochromis fuscus, assembly GCA_900323345.1. Lineage (NCBI taxonomy): Eukaryota > Metazoa > Chordata > Actinopteri > Pseudochromidae > Pseudochromis > Pseudochromis fuscus. The sequence continues at coordinate 6,160 of OOFC01023862.1, read as the reverse complement.
ACAACCGTTATTTTCCCCTGACACAGCATCAATTTTAGCCAATGCATTGATGTACTTCACGATGCTTTGCTGGGTTTGCGATGAGTAAAGCATCCTTCCAGTTATTGAAACTCTCTGTGCAGGAAGCAAGGAGATTTTTTTTGCCTCCAACGTTGTATTTTCTAATATGTTCACGCTCAAAACAAAGAACCATTTTCAGTTTAGTTTGTGAGTTTTATCTGTCTGATAAAATAATGCATTTATGAACGAAATCCCCCTCAGAGAGTACAAACCTCCATCAAGGTATAATTCAGTTGTACTGATGCTTTACACTGAACATTGCTGCCCTCTTGTGGTGAAATAGCAACATTATCTTGTTTAAAACCCATCCTCAGATCCTGCCCAGAAGTAAATGATTTGTTCCAAATATCCTTAAGATCTGTTGATAGGTTTTGTACACATGTTGTGAATGGATGGACAGACAAACCAAAACCAGTGAAAACATAATCTCCTTGGCAGAGGTGATAAAATATGTGCAACCATATAGTCAAAATTTGAGTCCTATGGATTTTTCAACCCATAAGAACCCAGATCCACATGTTCTTACATAAAAATGATGAGGGATATAAAACAAACCAAATGGACCACAATGAACACATTTCTGAATATTTTCAATGTCACCTATATGTTACATACATTACCCCACAAATCCACACATTGTCACATGATTTCCTCTTACAGTCAAGGGTAAAGCTGTATATGGATCCTACCAGAACATTTAAAGATCTTGTGACACCGCTATCTCTCTGGGTTCTTATGGGTTAAGTTCAATTTCACATTTTAAGTGAACAGGACCTTATGAAACCAACTTGTTCTTATGCAAGAATTTATTGAATAAATTAATTAATAAACACATAACCAAATCTATTCAAACATATACAACTAAAATCACCTGAAATCAAACATCAGTATAGATTTACTTCTAGCAATCTGTTGGTTGTTTGTGATGAAGAAAGTTTTAAATGAATCCAGATGGCCATCACAGACATTGAAAATTTACATTTATAATTGAGGTTGTTAATTTTCCTCTGGATTTAGTGTTTTTCTAAAGTGCAATAAGTAAATTCAACTACATTAACATGAATGGATCAACCTTTCACAACTCCACTCAGTAAGTCTGGTGTTCCTTCATTCTTCTCCTAATTTCCCAATTAGCTAAAGGTTCCTCAAAGAGTCCTCACCCACCACACCCCAAATATAAGTCACCCATCATTGTTCAGATCACGCACACATACACAACAATTTCACATGTAGCCAGATGCTGACATCCTACCCACAAGTTTGCACATTCCCACCTAGCGAAACCAGTGCGAGCGTAAGACACACACACCTACAAACATTCAAGCTAACACACCTCTAACCACTAGCCTGCGTGCACACACCTCGAAATGAACATAGGGCGTGGAAATTGAAACACATATCAAAGAAATAATTACACACGTTCCTGAAACTTGGCAAATGCATTGCCAGGATTTTACCCGCAGGTCACATTTGAGGTGACATGCTGTCAGAGATCAGTGGGTAAAGAGTACAGTTGGTACTGCAGGGGATTAAGATGTGATGAGAAATTACCTCATGACCTACCTGGCAAAGGCAGCAAAGTCAGTGCAGAACATGTTCAGTTTGGTGGCACACACCTTGTTCTCCTCGCCTAAATACTTGTACACTGTACAAGCGGCTGTGGCTCAGCTGGTAGAGTGGGTTGCCTTTGAATCGTAAGATTGTGGGTTCGATCCCCAGCTCCTCCTGTCCACATGTCCTTGGGCAAGACACTGAACCCCAAGTTCAGTGTCTTGCATGGCAGCTCTGTAGCCATTGGTGTGTGAGTGTGTGTGTGAATGAGTTGCGTTGTAAAGCGCTTTGGGACCTAGCTCAGGTCATGAAAGTGCTATATAAATGTACTCGAAAAATGTAAATGTACTCATTTACCATTTACACTACTGTTCCAAGTGTCATCATTTCGTCCGCTGCTGTTTGCCACCGTCGCCAAAAACAATGTAGCACCTTTTTGGACATGTGCAGGGAAGGTGAAGAACAGCGTACAGATGAGGAAGAAGTTCAGATCAAACCAACATTTTCCACAAGATTTCAAACAGAATCTTATTGTTTGTGGAAGTGGATACAAATGAACCATGGTACACCTGGGCTAAAGATGGGAGCACACGCAACTTCCTGAAGATGCAACACACTTGATAACTGTTTCAACAAGTGGAGAAGATTTCTTCACCAAGTAAATTTATTTGCGCAAGTGAATTACATGTAAAGTCAATGTAAAGACACACGTTGACATCTGTTCACTTTGGGAAGGCAATTTGCCCGAATTAGGCAAATTCGCACTGCCCAATCTGTTCATCGCATATACGTAGTGGTTCATTCGGTAAGGAAGGACGCCCCTCCCTCCTCACAGCTTTGGCCAGCAAGTACACATGAACGGAGTGAATTTTATCAAGTAAGTAAAATCCCTCTAGGCGGCATAGTGGTGCAGTGGTTAGCACTTGTGCCTCACACCAAGAAGGTTCAGGGTTTGAATCTCGGCTGCAGCCTTTCTGTGTGGAGTTTGCATGTCCTCCCTGTGGATTCGTGGGTTTTCTCCGGGTACTCTGGTTTCCTCCCACAGTCCAAAGACATGCTTGTTAGGTGAATTGATCAAACTAAATTGACCGTAGGTGTGAGTGGGAGCGCGAACGGTTGTTTGTCTTTGTGTTAGCCCTGCAATAGGCTGGCAACCTGTCCAGGGTGGACCCCGCCTCCTGCCCGATGACAGCTGGGATAGGCTCCAGCAGACCCCTGCAACCCAAGTGTGGAGAAGCAGGTATAGATGATGACTGACTGACTAAACTCCCTCCATTCGCACGAGTAATTTGCGCAAGTTAAGCGATTGTTTACGCTTGGTGTAAAGAAGACCATAGAGAAGCACAGACTTAAAGACTGGGTCAGGCCACTACACAGCACACCTAAGGACTGGTCAGTAATATCTGCACATCTGCACACATCAAGACTTCCTGTAGATTGTGTTTGTGCAATATGATGAACTGGTGATCTGTCCAGGGTGTATCCCAATGCCTGGTGGGACCTGATTAGTTAAGCAGGTATAGAAGCTGGATGGATTCTTATTGGCCCATTACTGTAGCACAGTGACAGGCTTACATTGCAAAGCAGCTTGTTTACAATTTATTCCTGGCTCATACAACACAGACTGCAGACCTCAGTGTTTCTCCAGGCTCTGATGTAATGCTTTGTATGTTTTCACTGGTCTTCCTTCACTTTACTTACAAGTGTGTGTCCCTGAGCTTTCACATAGAAGTATTTTTTACTCTATAAAAACTCGTATTAAGATCAAAACACACATATTTGTCACTGACACCTGCTTGACTTTTATCCATATGGCACAAGCTGCATATGTTTGTGCTGTATGGATAAAATTATAATCTGTTTACTGAGCCTGTTGTCTCGGCAGTGACTCCATTCATGTATCAAAACAAATATATACATTGTGTAACTTTCATCATCTTGGCCGGGGGCAATTTCAACCAATAGTATCATTGCATTCAACTGTCAATCAATCCTGAATAGTCCACAAACTAGCAGATGAGTATGTACATCTTATATAGGCTATATATACTTTCTATGGGAGCATCTGTGGTGCAGGGATAATGTTACAAAAGCATATATTTTGTGTAAAAGTGTATATTTTGCTTATAGACTGTAAATAAAACTGGACAAATCAACTGGGTCTCAGAATTGAGGTTAATTTCCAAGTGCATAAAAGTCCAATACTAACAATGGCCACTAGGTGCTGGCTCCAAAAAAACTCTGGAGAGAAAAAAAAAGATTGGTGGTTAGTTTGATTAACAACTCCAGTCTCCACGGAGACTAGCCCCCAACTCGAGTCTTATGCACATTGAACAGTGCATGAGACCCACTGATCTTGGGTTCAAGGGTCAAGGCTTCTCACTCCTCCATTCATATACATATATCATCACTTCTGGATCCAAACAACCAACATGGCAACGTTCAAATGGCAAACTATTGGCTATCCAGAAACCAGCAGGTGACGTCACGTTAACTTTGTCCATTAGTCAATGATTGGGCTCCACACACTAACGAAGCTCTTTAACAGTGAACCACAGCTTCACTCTGTGAAGGAGTCTCTGCATCTGGTCCCTTTGTCTAATAAGACATGCTGCACTTTCCCCGAGACATTTTTATTTTTTTCACTTCCTAAATGCTCTGAGGTCAACTGGAGGGTAAGGCCAAGATCTGAGAACACAGCTGCTGGGACCATTATCATCTGTTCTTTCATCTTTTTTTTTTTTTTTTGTGGATATTTAAGTTCATGCAATGGTCAGACAGTTTAAAAAAGTCAGTTAATAAATCAGAATTACATTTTTAGTCATTCACAGTATCACAATATTGCCTTTACTGAACATCTTGGTTAAGTGAGCACTAGTTTCCGCTCAGTTAAAGGGTTTTGGCTCTACACGCGTTATAAATTCGAATTAAATTGAGATTCAAATCATTTGACTTGACAAGTTAGAGGAAATTTCCCACGCTGCAAACTGCCGTTACTTGTTTTGGCACCTGAACGCCATTAGCTCATGTTTCAAATCTGCGGGATTAAATGCCAGTGGAATTTAACAGGCTATCTAAACAGAGTATCAGCTATGTGAAGTAAAGCCTCAGGAGTAACATTTAATCCCCCACAGGGACGACACTTTAAATGATATCGTTTCTTATGTATAGTCATCCGACAGGCAGATTTCAGGCATGTCTTTTCCTGAGGTGAAACTTATCGTCATGATGGTTACGCTGTGTATCGTACATTCAATCGGAGCATCGGCTGAATGCTGCCAACGTGGAGATTTTCTGGTGTGACCAGTAATAATTCAGCTCTGTGAATTTACTTTTTAACTTTTGCAAATGTGAAAACAAGCTGGTTCACATCACACTGTGGCCCTGTTCACACTTGGTTTTAAAATGCATCTGGGGTGATCAGATCACAAGTGGACAGCCAAGACAAATTTTTATTTACGCCTTGTTGAAGCCATTAATGTAATAACAGATGATAACGTAATAACAGCTGATAACGTAATATATTTGCCCTTTTTGAAATGTAGTAGGCCAATAACATAATAACTGGCCAATAACGTAATAAAAGTCCTGAAGTCCTGAATAATGTAATTACATTATTAGCCAAAAGTTATTAAGTTATCGGTTCAGGACTTTTATTATGTTATTAGCCATTTATTACATAATTGGCCTATTACATTTAAAAAAGGGCAAATTTATTACGTTATCGGCTGTTATTATGTTATTGGCGTCAACACGTCTGTATTTAACATACGTCTCCAAACAGTCCTGCCAACTGCTTGTGTTCAGCTGTCACTACAGCAGTGTCAGGGCTGCACAGTTTTCCCAGGAGAGCGCCTGACTTTGAAAACAGCTAAAGTAAAGGAGAAGGCAAAATGATTCAAGAACCATTTGACACAATACCGGCCATTCCAACTGTTTCAGGTGACAGGACAAACTTGTTTAGTAGTTGCAAATGAGTGCAGAACAAGACGAAAGAGACTAAACACAAGATTTTTCTTTACATCCTTATCGTCAACGCAGTAGCATTTACGCTACAAAAGATATATGGTCTGTTGAAGCCAATAATGTAATAACAGCTGATAACATAGTAACAGCCAATAATGTAATAAATTTGCCATTTTTGAAATGCAATAGGCCAACAACGTAATAACTGGCCAATGACATAATAAAAGTCCTGAACCGATAACGTAATAACTTTTGGCTAATAACGTAATAATTTATTACGTTACTGGCCTGGTGAAAGAAAAACACTTTGCAAATGTAATAACTGAGCCAGTAACGTAATAAATTATTACGTTACTAGCCAAAAGTTATTACGTTATCGGTTTAGGACTTTTATTTCGTTTTTGGCCAGTTATTGCGTTATTGGCCAATTACATTTCAAAAAGGGCAAATTTATTACGTTATCGGCTGTTATTACATTATTGGCTTCAACATCGTCATATGCGTCCCAAAGCACTTCAGCATGTGGTTTGAATGATCGGCTGTCAATGTTTGTTGGTGGTCGTTTTCAACCGAGATGTTAAAA
>OOFC01023861.1:6014-24537 GCA_900323345.1 Pseudochromis fuscus | reverse complement strand
GCTCAGTTACAGCACAGCCCTACTCTCCTGGGCCCTCACTGTAACAGCCAGCAGTGGACTGTAACGCTCAAATCCCAATGGAGCGTGTGTGTGTGTGTGTGTGTGTGTGTGTGTGTGTGCACCCCATGGCATCAGCAAACACAAACACTTGCAGACATGATCACGCGCGCATGCACAAAATGTCAACACGTAAGCACGCACGCATTTCACATACCCCATGGAAAGTGCATTGCTGTGTCTGCGTGCCAGTGTGTAATCTCACTGCATTGAAATTCATGCAGCAGCCGACACACACACACACACACACACACAAGCTTTCTACACCAAAACACATGTGGAGGGTAATGCGATTACATGGCTCTTTGACAAGAAAACACTTCTTTGCTCAGCTACAACAGCAGCAGTGACGCAGGAAAAGAAGGAGAAAAACTCCTCTTAACAACAACAAACAGAAAAGGAAAAAAAATACAAAAAAGCACAGCACAAGGTCAGACAAGTATTTGTCACCAAGATTAAACAAGTCAAGCTGGAGAGTGTGGGGGCGGCCGTAGTGGTGGTGGTGGTGGTGGTAGTTAAGAAAATATTCCAGCCATTTCATCCCTGCTGCTGCCATCCAAACTCATTCTGTCAGCCTCTGAGTCACATTATTTATAAGGCGGGGAGACAAACTATTGACCTCCTCACTTTTCTCCATAGCATCCGCTGACTGTGACACTGACAAGGACGCTCGGGGGAAGAATGCAAGATGGGAGAGTGTGGAGGAGGGGGGATACATGTAAGAGGAGGAAAAGGGAGAAAGTGGCCAAAGAGAGAAGACTATTGGTGGAATATTTTACAATATTTACTGTAAGTAGGAGCAAGTCTGGAAAGACATTTCTGCCTGCATTTGGAAACTACTGGGAAAATTGGGGGTTTATGGTAATTTCCCAGAGGATTGGGCTGGATTGATCAGCTAATGGACAAACACAAAGAGACTCAAATAAAAGGAAACAGTTTTATCCTGTTGGGATCTCAACCACTTCTCAAGTCCACTTATTGGACTTTATTGTTTTTAGTGGATACACTTTTCCAACCTCAGAGGGATAATGTCCCAGAAGTTACATCTAAATCACTACAGTTTTGAAGCATTTCTTAAATAATTGAAGGCGTTTTAATGCCAAAATATGAATTTTAAAATCCAGTTCAGCTATTGTTCAGCACAGTATGTAATAGCAACATCTGTAGTAGTCCAGATTATAAGCACGTCTTACTTATTTGTCTTTGCATTTAAGAAAACAAAGTTAGCAAATGCTAAATGTCGTCTTAACGCTAACAGCAATATATGGATTATACACCAGAGAGCACAAACCTCCACCAAGGCATAATCCAACTGTACTGATGCTATAGACTGAACATTGTTGCCCTCTTCTGGTCAAATAGTAACACTATCCTGTTACAAACATTCATCCATCATCAGACATAAGGATATTCTGAATTGGGGATTTTTTTTGGACAGGATCCATCCTCTGATCTTGCCAAATATTTAATCATTTGATCCCTGAGTAATGCCTTAAAACAAGGCAATCATGAAGATCTATTAGGTAGTTTTTCTCTAATGTTGCTAGTGTATGAAAGTTGCTAATAAACCACACACAAAACCAAAATCTTCTTGGCAGAGGTAAAAATAATAAATGTTTGATTAGAGAGTAAAGAAGCCTTTCTGACTCTGACAAGGGAATCAATGCCAAATCTCATCGTACAGTTTCACACAGACACCTTCAGTCAGCACCAAGAAGTATGAAGTTTCTGAGAGACAGTCCACATCCCATGACTCCTGACATAAGAAGAGGTTGAGGGTCAAACTCCAGGCTCAGCTGTTCAACCTCCCCCTGTGATGGTGGTGGTATATAACCAGGAAAACACTAAATGAAAACGGGGCTGGAAAAAGTGGGTCAGATGTACACAGCAGTGATCGATTAGAAAACCATCTGCTTCTGATCAAGCACAAGCACTGATGAAAGACATGAAGAATCTTATGGAAAGGAGAGTACAAAAATACATGGAGGGTTATTATAACCCAACATCAGATTCATTTTTTGTCTCGCTTTTAATCAGTGTTTCATATATATCGAGCCAGCTAAGGATCAACTTCCACTGCTTTATCGGTGCTAAAAGGCAACACTGTCAAATCCAATGAAGTAAAGCCAAAAGGCCAACCCTTCTTCTTGGTTGAAAACACACTTGTAATATGTTTTATTGAATGTGGTCAAAGTACAAACTGATTCTACAAAGACACATTTCTTACAGTGGCACTTGGCTGCAGCCCACAGTGCAGGAACTAGAGAGATGTGATTTTAAAACATATTTTGGAAATAATCCAAAATAACTCCAGATGGATTTTCACTGTTATTTTGTGGCTTTGTGAAACTTTTGTTTTTTAATATAGCGACTCGGGATCACTGCGAGCCCCACACTTTTTAGAGTGTTACCATCAACCAGACAGACACAAGCAAGCCACCAGTTCAACCACTAAACCCACAATCACCATGTGTCTGGAAAATGATCCCAAGCCAGATGAGCTCTTCTTCCAAAATAACTCGGCTCACTAGCAAAGAGTGCTACGGATCGTGGGAAACAAAAGTAACACGGACAACAATAACAACATAAAAGATGGTGTAGATGATGAGATGATGTTATTATCACAAGATAGCTAAATAAAAAGGTGCGCTAAAGCCACAACTGAACAGAGAAGTAAAGCCTTTAATTCCCTTCAAACCACCACAGCTACAAAGCAACTTGAGAGGAAGTGCTCTTGTTGTGATGAGTCAATGACAACAGACTGCACATGCTTCAAACTGGCTCAGGTTTTCAAATATCACAAATATCTCAGGCTGTGATGAGGTGAAAGTGGATAATATAAATCACCAGGTATCCTGAATACCTCTGCTGCTTGGAGTGGTGCTGTTACTTCAGTCAGGATAACATCACATATCTTCAGCGAGTGTGTAATATTTTTATCCCCAGTCTTACTGTTAAGGAATCGAGGAGCAGTTCGCTGTATGTAAATCAGTGAGGTATCAGGTAAAACAAGAGCATGCAACTTATGAAAGAAGACACAGCACCTCACTCCTTTTAAAGCTTTTACTACTAGAAACTTAAACTAGAAAACAAAACCTGCAACAAAGGATTTCACTTTAACATGATCCCATCCTCTGAAATGTGATCTTAAGTTTTTACAAATTATAATGTGGCCAATACTCACAAATGTTGGCAGGCTTTAGATTAACATTGCTGCACAGATGTCTGGGTCAGTTCTCTGAGTTTATTGTTATTACACTATTTTAACATTTACTATTGGCCATTAAAGGTTATTAATTTCCCTTTTAAGTAACTGTGCGTGTGTATGTGTATGTGTGTGTGTGTGTGTGTGTGTGTGTGTGTGTGTGTGTGTGCAGAAAAACCCTCCAAGTCCAATCCCGACCTTTTGAACATGATGATGAAGTTTCAGTAATAACACCGAGATCATATGGTGGAGTTATATTTTCAGCGCTCCGCAGCTTTTTTTCCCGCACATTTAATGCAACACATTGTGGCTCTGGGGTTTATGTGTTGAGGTGTAGTGTACCTGTTACATCTCTGCTGAGTGTTAATGACTGCTTGCTGTAAAGCAAATTGTCCTTCAGGGATAATAAAGATTTACTCCACACTGTTCAGCGCTATCAGTGCTGCTCTTCATCTCCCACATATCTGAGGAGGCGATAACAGTACCAGCATAAAGCAATATGACCCTTTTACCACATCACATCCAGAAGCCACCCATCCACAGAAACCCTTAAATAACTACAGAGGGTTAGTCTCAGTACATTTTTTTTTTTTTTGCTTTTATTTCAGGGTATTATTTTCTTCTGTAATTTTTCATTTCAATTTTGTAAAAGACGATGTTTTCTGTTGACTTTTTGATTTGGGGCTAATCTCAACATGGATGATTTACACATGACTCATACCCTTAGTGCTCCATATTTTTCTTGTTCTTATCTGTTTCCTGCTCTCTGCTACTGTGATAACCCAATTTCCCCACGAGGATCATTAAAGCTTCATCTGATCTAATGGATTTTTATTTTTCATCATTTAATTCTATGTAAATTACCATGCAATCACTTTGAAAAGTGCTTCACAAATTGTTATTTTGTGAGTACGAGCACCTAAATGAAATATAATTTTGCACGCCGATAGAAGTAACATCAGTGTTAGAGTAGAGCTTGCATAATTTACATTATTTATTATCTTTTTAAGTGTCACTATTTACATACAGGAAATTGGGGAAATTGAAACAGCTTCCCTCCCTGGGTGTACTGTGATATTTTGTGATATATGGGCAGAGATTTCACTCAGGGTGTTCAATTAGGGGTTTCCTGTTGTGAAAGAGCGGTGACAGATTACACAGTAATGATGCAATCAGACACAATGGATCAAATCTATCATTGGAAAATGACACTGACAAGGCATCCACATGGCCTGTGATCACAGAGGCTTATGGCTGGTGAGGTCCATCTATTCAGCATTTAGTCTAAAGAGATATTTTGAATGTACAGCTGTAAATATTTCTGGTACCTGATCGATTTGATCCACTATCAATTAATAAAAGAGGTGTAAAAGTTATTTACAGCACACTGTTATTTGAAGAAATCTCACCGGTAGATCAAAGGTATGTATGGTGTCATCAGCATATAAATGACACCTGTTATACGTCACACTAAACTGTATTGTCTGCTTGTTTGCCTGTTAGCAGCCTAACAGAAAAACAGATCTCAATGATGTGTTTGTGGACCGATGGAGTATTTCCCAAGAAATAAATTATTACATTTTGGGCTAGATCAGAGGATGGCATCACGTCTGAAAACAATGTAGAAAATCACGATCTCTTATAATGGACAAATGCTTTACCAAAGACAATGGCAACAGAAAACCAGCAGGGGGCAGCAGCTGTGTCTGTGAGCCAGACAGGAAGAAGAGGAAGAAGGAAGCAGTAGCTAAGAACTGGAAAGAGGTCAGATTTCTGTCTTAATGTATTTTGTTGAAAATCTACACACACACAAAGGATGATGATGTTCATGACTTGGTGGAGATCAAACAGACATTATGCCATGGCAGAGGTCTGTGCTGTCTGTTTGGTTTATGTTCTTTGTCAAACCAAAAAAAATAAAAAATTGAAAAAGTGACATTTGGTCTGGAAAGTTGAGATGGGCATTTTACACTAAATACTTACTGATTAAAAAAAACCAACAACATAAAAATAAACTCATAAAAATGATAACAGCCTGCGGGAGGATGACATTACTATTAGTTGGATACAGTCCAAAATTACTTTTGGCGACAATCCATATCTGAGATTACACAGGTCACGGCTTTTTTAAATGAGCTGTTGGGAAGGTCTAGTCTCCAATCATCTGCTAAACAGCATGGAAATAATATTTATGTAATGTTGGGCAAACCCAGATGACAAATAATAAACAGACACACTATAATTATTCAGCCTTGGCAGAGGTTTGGTTGTCCGCAGAGTAACTCCTAGCTATTATTATGATGCCTCTCATTACTGTTTTCATTATTATTGGCTCTACATCTGCATATTACATTGGCTCATCATATCTCCTCTGCTGGTATTTCTATATGGGTGTAATCCACTGTTATGGCCCTGTAAGTGTGGGCTGGTGCCAGTCGTCCTCTGCCTAGCCTGCATACTAATTAGAGCCTGATTAACAACAATGCTAGGAGACATTTCAGAGGGGGTTTGGGGATGGCTGTTTCACCAGAGGTTGACCTGATAGAGCCCATTATGTACACAAATACACACCCAGATGCAGATATAAACACACCGGGCCTCAAGTTGGAGCTGTATTTAATGTTCATGCTCGTCAACCATTTCACAGTGACGTATATGAACAAGCTGGGGGAACCATCAGCAGACTCACTCAGTCTACACCGGTGCAGTGTTCAGCCTGGAGCTGATGGAGACAATTATGTCTGACCCGCTCGGAGACCAGAGCTGATTTAAAACCATTTACGGTGGGCTGCTTTGCCAATTCCAGGTGAATGTGAGATTAATGACGGCCATGTAGACCACAGAGCTGTGCATGTATACACTCCTCGCCTCATTCAACTTTACACTCCAGACATTGTGCCGATGTTGATATCCTAAAGAAAGTCAAACATCTGCATGGGAAGATGTATGCATGGCAGAGAATGGTATCATATCCAAGGCAGGCTTGTAATAGAGGCATGTCTTTATTTATAATTATCTCTATTTGAAAACTATATTTAGTCATATTTCAGAAATGTCATATTGAGGCTTCAAACAGGATTGGGATTGGATAATCCTTTACTCGTCCCACAGCGGGGGATATTTACGGTGTTACAGCAGCAAAGTGGATAGATTTTTATATTCATATGAGACATTTAAAAAATTGTTACAGCAAGCAAGTCAAGTTGCCCAGTAGCTTTTGAAAGCATAGGAAACTCTTCAGCTTTTACTGTGAAATATTTGCAGGCAAACCATGTGTGATTTATTCAACCCTGTTTTTTCCCTGGTGTGTATTTGGAGATCTGGCCTTTGTTTGTTTATGTCCCAGCTTGTAGCTTACTAGTGGCTTTAATATGAGGAAAGACAGTAATTGACTTATTGAGCGAAGCTACAGTATCCATCCACTGATCAACCATATTTCCCATAGACCTCACTTTGCTGAAAACCACACAGATTTGTTAGAAGTGATTCATGTCCTTACTTTGCACTAGAAATAAATAAAAGAGCCAGACAGGAAGGGATTTTTCCTTTTCTTCTTCCTCCTTTTGTAGCCAACACAACACTACAAAGAGGAAGTGGAAGTGAGCAGGGGATCAACAGTTCATCTTGTTTGAATAAATGTCTTCAGGCATCCAATCCCATTGAAGCCCACAGCTCAATGACTGCAGCGCCACTTTGTATCTTTGCAGGTTCAGTCAGAGTCACCATTAACCAAGCCTCCATTAACGACTCGCTGGTGGAAGAAACATCTGTTAACAACTTGCTTTTTCCCTCCCTGTTATACGGGCAATACATGAGCATCGACATGTATGTGAGAGGTTGCGTGTTTGTCTCCCTGGCTTTGTCTGTGTATGTGTGTGCGTGTGTGTGTGTGTGTGTGTGTGAACCACACTGCAGTCAGGATGTCTGCTTTTAGCCGCTCGTTGTAGGCTGATTAACTTTGACAGGCTGCCTCTCAGACCCACCACAAACACAAGCAGTAAAGAAACCAGGGAGCATTTCCAAAGCAGGAGAGTCTCTCCGTGCAGCCTTGACTGATCTATGACGAACTTCTGATAATTTGAACAAATGAATCCTATAAAGCTAAAACCAAAATCACTAAATTGATGACTGCAACTGCCACACTCCTGAATCAGGATCTCCTTGTTGCTCACAAAGAACAGAAAACAGCATGAAGCTGTGCTAAATCCTCTCCTCATAAATCACTGAACTGTTTGTATTTCTCATACCAACTGGAGCTGAACATGAATGAGGTGGTTAGCATACCTGTGGGTGGCCAACACTTGTAATAGTAACAGCAGATATCATTTAATCTGATGTCAAGGCTACGAATCCACCCAGTCTGTGATATTTTGTACCTAAATTCAGGAGAAAACTGCCTAGAGCTGGCTCACTTCAGAGATTAGGATACAAGTATTAGTGTGAAACTTCAAGCAGGGTTCCCACTCTTTTCAGGAAATAATCCTGGTGATTTCTGCAACTTAAAGCTGGAAACTTAAACTGCACATTTCCATTTGTGGAAGTTGCCTTTAAACATGCAGATTATGCAGAATTAGGTGCAGTAGATGGAGGCATCTGATCACTGCCAAATTCATCCTCCACCAGGAATCATTGAGACACAGTCATGAAGAATGATCTTCACCCAGAAGAATCAGCTAGCTAATGTTTCACCCTGTAAACTGCCACCCTGCTGTTCAAACTTAACCTTGTTTCTCAACAGGTGATGGTTGATAAACTCATATTTGTTTAAGCATTTTTGTCTGTCTAGTCAGGGTTACTGCACTTTTCAAGAAATTCTTCATCTGGACATTTTCTGTGATGCGAGGCCGGTGTGACTAATGGGAACCTCGACCTAGACCTATGTCCTGTGTCGTAAAAATGCCATAATAGAGAATCCAATCATGGGATTTGAAATAAAGTAAAAATATGTGAGTATGTCAAACAGATGTGACATCATTTAGAATATTTTAATTATTTTCCAGGACAGCTCAGTGCTTTTCAGCACAGTTTGTTGTTTTTTTCTTAATTTCCAGGCATTTCCCAAATGGGTTCATGGGAAATCCAGATTTTCCAGGTTTCCCAGGATGCATGGGAACAGTGTTGTGTTGAAATCAGTCACGTGTTTTTTGAGGGAAATAGGGAACTTTATCAGCCATCCAGCTAGTGTTACCTGCCTAATAACCACACTGTGACTGTAAGCCAAGTATGTACAGTGCGTGTAAAATACCCTTTAAACAACAGCTAAAACAACTTCAGTCTGCTGCTGTGTTTTACAGGCACCTCCAGAGACAGAGCACTGCAAGTTGTTTATCTTGTTACACAACTAACACTCAGCAGCTCCTGCTGATATTTGTATTACTTTATTCTACAGCAGAGCAGAAATAATACTTAACAAAACCTTTAGTCATACTAATCTGAGAAGGAGGGGGTATATAAATGGGTATTGTGAAGCATCCACATCCATTATTTTGAGGTCACACTTCATAAATGGGAACAGAGCAATTTGAATTTGAACTTTGTTTCAGGTGGGATTTGACCTTTTCCACTACACCTTCAACTCGGTGCATTAAGTGGAGTCCTCTACAGATGCTACTGCATTGTAAGCAGATAAATGATAGCCTACAGTTACACAATGTGGTAACCATGGCCGGTGCCTGAGGCTGGACAAAACAGATGGAGAAGCAGGTGATCTACCAGGAGCAATGCTCTGTGCTCTTTTCAACAACATGCTGGAGAGTAATATGATGGCACAGCATCATTTATTTCTTTTTTTACACATGGAAAGGGGAAGAGAAATTCTATTAAACTGCAAACACCTGCTTGCATTGTTGGTGTGCCACAAAATAGACTGATACGCTGTATGGTCTGTGACAGACTCCAGCAGCAAGAGAAGCAGATAAAAAAAGGCCAACTGGCAATTTCAGTACTTGGTCTTCTAAAAGTTTAAGAACACAGTGAACCAAAGAGGAAAGTGGAATCTGTTGAAGTGCCAATTTAGGATTCAATTTAGACGATCCATTACTGACATCCCATGTATCTGGTAGAGTAGCAGTAATACTAACCCAGAGCTTTTATTAGTTTAGATTTCAGTGTTCTTCGTCATATAAGTGCAGTTAAAATAGATTTAGAGAAAGAAAAGATGACAGACAGTAAGACAGTGCAAAGCCCAGACTGTTCACTTACAGGTTAAATAGCCACAGCCAGCCATTCAAACAGGTTGCTTTTGTGAGCAAGTGCTTCTCTCTCCCTCTCTGTCTTTTCACCCTCACTTTCCTCGGCCCTGACAAGCTTTCACTTGTGCTGGCTTTGAACAGAAACACCATTGTGCCTTCCACTGCAAACAATGCCTGCTGTTTTGCTGAAGGGGGTCAAAAACACACATTAGCTCACTTTGCTCCCTCCCTTTTGTTGGCTGTAGATTCCTGTCATGGACCAGGCTGCAGGAGCCACTAAGTAGGACTGGCCTGGTTAATGACACGATGTCAAGTGGGCAGCACACCTGAGCAAAAGCCCCTTCCAGCTTTGAAGGTGTTGGCCTGTACTCAAAACTTTCTATCAACACTTGAGGTAACAGATTAGTAGTCTTGTGGTGTCCCTTAAATCATCAATGCGATTACTTTTTTTTAATCGTACACCAATATGTGCTATAACACTGTACAGGCATGCTTTCTACTATAAATAAAGCACCGCGGGGAGTCATACTGCACCGTTATGTGCAGCCGCAGTGGTATATTTCTATTTGATGACAACACAGACAGTGTTGAGCCTGCCCTTGGTTTTACCATTCCTGCCTCCAGCTACAGAGGCTTGGAGAGGCCTCCAGAGGTATGTGACCCTCAGTTACATTTATAGGCTTCAGAAGTGATAAAGGCGATGCCACGGGCCACCAAATGACTGGCAGCTACTAGAAATAAAGGCTTGTTCTACCAGTCATAAAACACCTCTTTATGCCAATAACATTCAACAGACACTACATCTACTTTTTCTGTGTCATTTTAACAGATTTATATGAGGGAACAAGTCACATAAAAACTCAATGTGCATGTAACTAGAAAGCCCTCAGGGAGCACAAACCTGGATGATGACAATGATCTAGCTGCACTGATGCTAGTGGCTGAACACTGTTGCCCCTTTGTAGTGAAACAGCAACACTACCTTGTTAAAACATTCTCTGATCATAAGAAACTGGAATTTTATGGATTTTTTCACACTGGATCCCATCCTCTGATCTTGGGTTGTCCTTGGGTCATAGACTGTAGAAATTACCGTATTTTCCGGACTATTGAGCACACCTGTCTATACGCCGCTATTGAATTTATTTGAACAGTTTCATGTGGTCCACTCTGACCGGGTCTGATGTGACGCTAAATCTATCGGCGGCACGGAGCTTGCTAGCTTGTAAAAAGCCAACGAGCTTTGTGCCGCCGATACATGAGCCACACCGTTTAAAACGTCGGAAAAAAGTAGCGGCTTATAGTCCGGAAAATACCATAGATCAATGTGGAGGTGCAAAAAGTGCAATACCATTAATGGCCACTAGACTCTGGCTCCAAAAAAACTGACTTCAATTAACAAATCGTCATTTTCAATTATGAAATACTCGGGTGTCCTCAGGCTCAATCGTCAGACCCGCCTTCTCACTCTGTTTGTATCCAAATATGGTCACTACTGGCCAACATTGGGATGTTCAATGTCAAACTCCTGGCTTCAAAATACGAGTCCACAGACCATCAGGTAACGTCACATTGACTTTGTCCATTCTACATCAGTCTATGCCTTGGCTCATATCCTGCTGTTAAAAATAATTAAGATTTTTTTCATATGTTTTTCTGTAATGCTGCGAACAACCAATCAAATCAGTGCATGAAAAACATATTCTCCTCAGAGATAATAAATACAAATTTAGCAAATTTTTGAAACACATCTTTCAAATGCAACATTTTCTATTAATTTCCTCTCCAGGCAACATATTATAATGATAATGATGATAGTATTTGATGAGAGACTGGATGACTCATTTAATCTTCTAATTAATTGACGATCCAGGTTACTAACTAGCTAGTACACTGACTGAGTGACTGACTGACAAGCTGACTTGTACACTTATTGACTGACTGACATTCTGATTTAATGTATGGCTGACAAATTAACTGCTTGTTCTGTTGTGGGTGGCACCGCGTTGCACACACACACACACACACACACACACACACACACACACACACACGTCACCCCCTTCGGTGTAGCCTGTCAGGGAGTGTAACCGTTTTCCACCTCTTGCATTATTGTGCAAATTGAAACGCGATGGAGAGTCCACGCACACACCCGCAGAGCTAGCTGTGTGTCTGTGTGATGGGCTGGTGGGGGGTGGAGCGGGGAGGTTGCCGCCATCTCCCTTTCAGTGTCTTGGCAAGCGGGAAGGGGAAATATGATTATCCAGTGGGGGAATTGTTACATCAACACCTGGAGCAGATAAATAAAAAAACCAGGAGGATTTATGCACTGAGAACCAGCTTACCTCTGCTGCCAGGAAACAATTAAGCAGGAAGCTGGAATACTACTACACCCCATACTCCCTGTTTCATTCTGCAACACCATCGCTTTTCAACCCTCTACCTGCTTTATTGCATCTCCCTCCCTCTCTCTGTCGGTGTTTGCTTCTCACCAGTGGCACATTTGGAGAACTGATGGTGAGCCTTAGGGATGGTTGGAAGAGGGGGAAGCTATTCATTCCCAACAATGTGTCTCATTAACGGGGCTGATAACAAAGTGTCTGCGAAGTGTTGTGCTCTCATTTGACTCAGTGTTGGGAGGGAAGCGATGGATGCTCGCCCCCCCACGTCGCAGCAGATAGGCAGCGGTGCTTGTACTGCCTACCTGCTGCGACTTCTGAGAAGTGGAAATCTAAATGTAATCATCAAAGGGATGTGCGGCTCAGTCTTGAGAAGTGGTATCCTCCTTGTTTTTGGTATCGTGTCTAAATCCTTAAAAACCCACACGTCAGCCGCAGCGCTAGTCAGTGTCAGTATAGATCTTTTTTTGCTCTGTAGCTACACTGTAAAAATAACTTTATAGATTTCTGTCTGTCTATTCAGGATTCTGGCTCTTTTCAAGAAATTATTTTCAGGGCATTTTCTGTGACAAGGCTGGTGTGGCCGATGGGAATCATGACTCAGACTATCAACTGTGTAAGTTATAAAGAAATAGTAGAAACACTGTGTGACATACTCCAGGACTGGAAAACTGGTCTTTAAAAAATTCCAGGTTTTCCAGACCATGTGGAGATCCTGCTATTCTACAGATGTTCCTGTATTTCTTTCAGTACACAAATGATATTATAGAGACAGACTGTAGATTTACAAGTTAAATGTAAAACAACATGAAAAACCTGTAACTTCCAATAATCAATAATAACAAATAATGATTTATTTAACATGAACAAGCCTTAAATATGAAGTATAGTCTCAAGTGTCTCATTATTTTGGCCATATTTAGATGTGGCTGAACAGATGAAACTCTAAAATTCAAGTTTAATACTCTAAATGTATTTCTAAAATTTGAGGGTTTTTTTTCCTGTAAAATGAAATATTGGTTTGATAATACATTAAACCCCAAAACAACATTGTACTTATGATAAATAATTGTATTTAAGATTGGTTCATTGTTTTGGAAAGTTTGTTGTTTTCTGTTACTCTATTTTTTTGGGCACAAAAAATAACCATTTATCCAGTTTTAAAAACAAAAGTTAAAACCACACATTAACAGTGCAGTGTCAGTTTACTCCTCACAGGAAGTTGTATAATGTCAACTCAGCATCAGAACAATCAAAAATAATGCTTCAGCTTCTCGGGCTGCACAACACACACAACAAAACAAATCCAGAACCGCATATGAGAACAGCCATCCTGCCGTATTGTGCGGTCTTTTCTAATGACAATGTCTGGCATTTTGTTCGCAGATGATACAAAACTCTTGGCACACACAGTGGCCACAAAAATCCATCAGAGACCAAGCATGATTTTCATGCCACTCCTCTCGATCTTTTTGGCGAGCCGAAAGAAAATCTAACGCAGGCCTCTAATGAGGGTTAGACATTATGGTCAAGTACAGAGTGGAAGCTGAGTCCTGACGTGCACCCGGCGCGCTGATGTACCCTTCAGCCAGAGCCTTTCAGTGGAATAATGAGAAATTACACTATGGAAATGAAGTTAAGTGTGGTCTGGATTTATTCACAAAACCAGAAAATGACTTTGAATTTGCCACAGAAATGCTTTCAATCACGAACAGAACACAGAGAAGCAATCACTCAAGTGCCTCCATCAATAAAAATCTGTATCACTTCTGAAGATGATTGACTCCCTGCCTGTGTTTACAAAATTACATTTATATCATGCAGTCTGCTCTTACATTTTAGACTGTCTAGTAAAAGAAGAAAAAAGCTGAGGTGGGTTTTTTGAAGGTTACAATGCTCATTAGCACTTTCTATGTAACAGAAATCTATTTCGATTTAATATTTCTGCAAAATAAGAAGCTGGGAAACCCTCTAATGTTAACTCTATTTATACTTCCTGCTCCCTGGTGTAGTTTTAATCGATTCTACAATACATCATAACAGTGACTGGCTTGTTTAATCAAAGGCCTCGGCTACAAATGATGATATAAGTGCAGCTATGAATAGCATGGTATTTAAACTACAGTCGGCTAAAGCAGCTGCTGCGCTGTGAAGCCGAGCGATGTGGAATGCAAACAGTAGCTTGGCAGAGTTCTGTTTATGTTCTCTCGCTCTCACACGCTGCCTGTTTTCTTTATTGACTCAACAACTGGCCTTGTGCTCAATTCTGAGTGTGTGAGTAATTTTGATCTCGTTCCCTGCCTTGGGTGAAGCCCCGCCGACTCCGAGGTCGCCAAACGAGCCGTGTGGCCTGTTTTGCGGGACGGGGAGCGGGTACATTTTACCTGTAGGGGTTAAACAACCTGTGGATTACAAAGAAGAAACAAAGCCTGTCCCTGCAGAAAGTCCAGACAACACCTGCCAGCGAGATCACTCAGGGCTGCCAGAGCTTGTCGTGTCCTTGCAGATTTTACTGCAGTGGCTGTCTTACATATTCCTTATTATATATCCCATTATATGTGAAGCACATTCTTCCTGTTCACTCCGCCGAGCACATGGCCGCAACATTGACTTTCATAGAGGATTCATAAAGTGAACTGTGTCTGAGCGGGAATCAGGTCTAGCCCGTTAAAAACTGACAATACCTTCAACAGGAGCATGCAACACCTGAAGCAGGCTGCCTCCTGAACAAAGTATAACCATTAAAGGAACCTGAACTCTAACACCCATGTTCAAGAAAGCTGATACAATATTTATATTCATTTTAAATTTACCATTTTAAGTCCCAAGTATATATATATATAATAAAGAATGCAGAAGGGTTTAGTGTTTTCCCTATAATTTAATCTTGGCTTGAGTCAAACAGCCTCTAAAACAGCATGTAGACCACAAAACACTCCACTGAAACCCTGAGGTGAAATCACCACCACTCTACTCGTCTTTTTATAGCAGTATGAAAACTACTGCAAAATTATAATTCAAAAACAATCGACTGCGGTTGTTTTTAATGCAGTACTCACATATGGGTTGCTATTAATATTCCTTCTCTTCAGCGGAGGAACATATAGGCTACATTGGAAAACATACAAGTTATCCAAGTGGAGTGGATATCTCAGTCATGTGGAGGTTTGTAGAGAAAAGTATGAAAAGCTGCTTGGTTCCCCAAGTCTGTAATCACATGTCAAATGGTTATTTTCATGATATCCTCAGCATAACTTCACATACTGTAAAAACACATGGTTAATGTAACAGTTTTATATCATGACCCATAATTTCTGAACGACCTAGCTTTGTCTAACAGCTTGGTATGGTGGATGTCTTTGTGCAATACAATAACCTTGAGCCTCAGTCATGGTTGCTATGGAGCCAGAGCCACCAATCAGAGCAGGAGCAAACTCAAACAACCAGCAAGACCCAATGGATTTTTAGATACTGTCAGTAGATCCATAGACTGTATATAAGATGCATACAGATGGACATAACCAACGGATCTCAGATGTGAAGCTAATGCACAAGTGCGAAAAAGTGAAATATCACTGATGGCCACTAGATGCTGGTCACTAAAACTCCTCCTCCTTCAATTGACTTCAATTCAAGCATTGTCATTTTCAATCATGAAATACTCAGGAAATAGTCAATATTTTTTTCCCACAAGTCATTCTGATGTCATTCGCTAAGTCAGCTCTTCTTCTCAGGGATCTGGTGGTCCATCTGAAAATCACTTCATCATTACATAAATATTAGTCTTCAAAAGAGATTTATATAGGGGCATGGTTGGTTTTACTGACAGGTCTGAGCTGCACTGATTAACAGGTGATGTGGAGGCACATTCACTGGTGAACTCCAGTTTCATACACATTGAGCAGTGTCCTTGGGGTCAAGGTCAAACCCACCTACTCACTCCTCCCTTCATATCCAAATATGGTCACTTCTGGCTCCAAACAACCAACATGGTGACTTTCAAATGCCAAACTCTGGACTTCAAAACCAGTGCACAAATTAACAGGTGACGTTACGATGATGATGATGTCCATCTCGTATATAATCTCTTAAATAATAAATCACAAAGATAAATTGATATGATGGTTCTTAACAAGCTACATCACAGGAAGCCACTTTTTACCTACGAGAGGTTATTTAAGCAACATTATAACAGATTTCAATGTTGTTTTTTTATGGAGAGACATGAAGAACAACCAATCCATTGTAATCATAAATCTGTTGGTTTTACAATAGTTAGATCCTGTTGCTCTTTCACCACAGGAGGGCAACAATGTTCAGAGGTGAATTATGCCATGGTGGACATTTGAAGTCTTTGAGTTTTTTCTAAACTTGTTATGTCTTTATGTACAAAAGCATACATCTGAATTCTGTCACTTGATTCATACCTACCTCAGCTGTCGAAGCACTCGCACTGTGGTTCACCTAACATTGTCTATGTAGAAAAACAATAAGATTTTTTCCTGTTTTAGCTCCTCCACTTTTCCCTGGGAACAAAAATAAATGTGCTTTCCAGGCCTCACCGACTACTGCACTGAACAAGGACTGTAGATTTTGTCTTCGATTTTGTACAATGTAGGCACTGTGCAATACTGATTCACAGCCAGCATGGAGAAGATAAAATATCACAGCTACACACAGTTCCTTTAGCGTACTGATGTCTTACTGTCTGTCAAAAGACTTGAAAAAAGTCAAATCCGGTCCTTTAATATTAAAGACACAAGAGATATTTAATGAAATTACCTCTTTAATAGAAGCACATAAGCCCATGAGTAACGACACTTACCCTCGATTTCCTCCTCCCGCAATGAAAACATTAATTCTGTTAATATTGATCTCACTATGGATTAACTGCATCACAGCCATCAAAACAGAAATGAAGAAAAAAAACTGACCGGTGAAAGAGCAATAATCACCCAGATACAGTGACAAACTCCTCTCCCTTCACTTACAGTATGTCATCATTGACAAACTCCTCCTCATAGACTCCACCTGCCAACAATGATTCAGACTGCATGAGCGAAGTGTGGATGGGTGACAAGGTGCTTCATTTCGACAGGAAAACTGAGTGTGGCAGCTCGGCCCAGAGTTGTCAGGCAAATGTCATCCAGACAGTGAATGGAGCAGAAGTGGCAATGGGAAAGAGAGAAATTCCACATTGCATAACCAACCTCTTATCTAAGCTCTATTATCTTGGCCACGGCTTGTTATATGGCTGCCAAAGCTATCACACACAAAACACTGAAGCAACAGTCCTTATTTGGCTTCGCCTGCACCCACACAGAAAACACACAGACACATAGAAAAGGCTAAACGCTGCAAATACAATCAACATACCAACAAACAATGAGCTGTAATAAATTGCAGCCGACACCGACACATCGCCATATCTTCTTTCAGAAGGGGGAGCTGAGTGCTGAGCAATTATTGTCAGCATCACTTGGCCTATAAAGACTATTCCCCTCAGAGCTGGTGTTGGTAGCGAGTGTTGGTAGCAGAAGTGCATGTCGACAACTGTTAACGCTAATTGCTTTCACACCAAGAGCGATCTATTAAGAAAACATGCAGCAAGACTCCGCGCAATGTCACGACTGTGTGAGTCATGCCTTTGAAAGCGAGGCCCTCCTTAAAAACATGACCACATGGACTGGAGGCTGATTTGTAATCTACACGCTGTTTTCTGATGGTTTGAGGTTTGTGCCAGCATTACCATGTTGGAGAGTCATCCCTGGGCTTCAAAAGCCTTAAGTTGTATTATCTAAAGAGAAAGCTTGATTACACACTATAAATATTACATTTTAGTCTCAGCTGTAGAGATTTCAAGCCTCACGTGCTGTCTTAGTTTGCTTTTGTCCAATGTTTCTGGATAAAATTGTGCAAAGATCTTAAAACATACCAAAATCTGATAGCATTAAATGACTTTTAGCATGTAAGACACCTGATATGGCCAGTGTTGGAGCTCTGGTTGTCTGGGAGGGAATCAGATGGACCTATCTATACATTTATAAGGGTCAGGAGTGCTAATTCAAATAAATCGTCCAAGAAGTTCTATTAGACACCTCGGCCAAGGTTATATTTTCACCATTGTTAGTGTGCTGTGAGCAGCTTCACAGATAAACGTAGGAAAACACCTTGAAGATTTTTTTGTATTCGTTATTTTGAGATCACCCAGAACACAAATGACTGAATCTTGGGTGAGATAAGAGAGTGGGATCCTCAAAAAAAAAATCCCCAAATCTCAGAAAATCCTCTTATAATAGGCGAATGTTTTAACAATTCATAACTTTGTCACATCTTATTAGATTTAGTTGAAAATCTACACACTCACAGGATGATGAAGTTTACAATCTGACACCATTTGGGGGAGATGTGATAAATGGTAAATGGAGGAACTTATATAACACCTTCTTTTAAACTTTGTTTGGATCTCAAAGCTCTTTACATTTGCCTCACAATTTACCCATTCACACACACACACACACACACACACACACACACACACACACACACACACAAACGAAAAACACTATCAGACTTCTGAATATAAACACAGATGCACTCTGGATGTCACCTAAACCACACACAGCCACTCAGAGATGCTCAGAGACACACACACTGAGACACAGACACCA
>OOFC01023860.1:13925-25924 GCA_900323345.1 Pseudochromis fuscus | reverse complement strand
CACATGAGAGTAAAGCTAACAGGATGACCCTGAAGCTAACACACTGAGATTAAAGCTAACACACTGACTCTGAAGCTAACACACTGAGAGTAAAGCTAACAGACTGACCCTGAAGCTAACACACTGAGATTAAAGCTAACACACTGATGCTGAAACTAACACACTGAGATTAAAGCTAACACACTGAGAATAAAGCTAACAGACTGACAGTGAAGCTAACAGACTGACCCTGAAGCTAACACACTGAGATTACAGCTAACAGACTGATGCTGAAGCTAACACACTGAGATTAAAGCTAACAGACTGATGCTGAAGCTAACACACTGAGAGTAAAGCTAACAGACTGACAGTGAAGCTAACACACTGAGAAGCTAACAGACTGACAGTGAAGCTAACAGACTGACCCTGAAGCTAACACACTGAGATTACAGCTAACAGACTGATGCTGAAGCTAACACACTGAGAGTAAAGTTAACAGACTGAAGCTGAAGCTAACACACTGAGAGTAAAGCTAACAGACTGATACTGAAGCTAACAAACTGAAGTTAAAGTTAACACACTGACCCCTGAAGCTAAATGGCCAATGTTGAAGGTGAGAAACGTAGACTAAAGCTGACATACTGAGGCCAAAGTAACAGGCCAAGGCTATGGGTGAGAAACTTAAGACTAGCTACAGCTAACAGACTGATGCTAAAAGCTTCAACACTGAGAATGAAGGTGGCATGCTAAAGTTAAAGAGATCAGGATAAGGCTAAAGCTAAATAATTTAGGCTAAAGCTGACTAAGTTTGCACTATAAATCTTTCAGTAACATTCATATCAGTGGGCTATGTGTTCCACAAAACTGCTGGTACAAAACAAGAACATGCTAACGCTAATGCTAAGAGTCACAGCTGTTTGTGGAGCCCAGTTTGTCTCATTTCTACATTTGATCTGCTGTCAAATAATCAGCAAGAGTGAATGAAGCATGTTTTACATGGATCCAACTCTCTGTGAATGAAGCAGGTGTGAAGTGGATGATGAAGATGACGATGTCTTGTTACGCAGCGACGCACAATTATTCACCAATGTGGACGACACACAAAAATCCATTTAATCACACAGTGTGTCAGAATTAAATATTTTGATATAAAAGTCTCCAACAAACATCAGCAGAAAAATAAAACACGCTGACGGAAGAAATTATTACTGAGACTGTGTGTGTGTGTGTGTGTGTGTGTGTGTGTGTGTGTGTGTGTGTGTGTGCTTCCAGCAGCAGCAGAGACGAGGAAACTCATGAAGCAGCGTTTCTTATCGTTTATGATTAACGGTTAATTTGGGAGAGTGGCTGCGAGTGTGTCAGTGTTTGTCCATCTACCCTTATGGGGACCAGCCATAACTGGACCTCGTGAGGATATTTTTCCAACATGGAAACATTTTTATAAAGTGAGGGCATTTTGACAAAATGAGAACATTTTTAGAAAGTGAGGGCATTTTGACAAAATGAGAACATTTTTAGAAAGTGAGGGCATTTTGACAAAATGAGAACATTTTTAGAAAGTGAGGGCATTTTGACAAAATGATAACATTTTTGTGAGGACAAAGTGAGGACATTTTTAGAAAATGGGGACATTTTCATAGCAAGAGGGAAATTTTTCAGAGTGAGGAAATTTCTGCAAAGTGGGGACATTTTGGAAACTGGGGACATTTTTAGTAAGTGGGGACATTTTATAGAGTGAAGACATTTAAAGAAAGTGAGGACAGAGGGATTCGGGGTTTGGTTCCTGGAAATAGCTTATGTCAACATGGGTCCCCATAAAAACAGATGCACAAATGTGTGTGTGTGTGTGTGTGTGTGTGTGTGTGTGTGTGTGTGTGTGTGTGTGTGTGAGACACCTGTAGATGCTGACTGAGCAGCTGGTCTGACTCAGGGCTACACACACACACACAGAACTGTAATCAAATCACAGCTTAATCTTCAACAAGGCTCATTTGTTTCTCTGCTGCAGCTCGTCACGCTAACGACACTTTGGCCCACCCACCTGCTACTAATACCCCAGACTGATTGACTGACTGTGATGTCACAATGATTGACAGGTGATTGGAGCTGAACTGATCAATGTCACGGCAGGAAAACAAAAAGGCAATTAACCAGTCTGTAGCAGGTTATCAGGGTGATGCTGCGTGGATCAGGTACAAGTAAAAATGTTCGAGGTTTGTGTTTCTTCTAAAAACCATTTGTCCACAGTGTATTTAAATGAGAGACATTTCTCTCTTCCAGCACTTAGTCAGTACCGCTGCTTTCCATCCGTCACTGTGAGAAAAAAAACATCCATTGTCTTGGTAAATATGTCTACTGTCATGTTGGAGCTAAAGCTGTCAAACAACATGGGGGCACTTTCACTGGTCAGCTGACCTGCAGGAGACAGTGTGAAGACATTTGTCCCTCATTAAAGATTTAATCTGGGAAACAACAGCAACGTTTGTCCTTGTTTTCGACCTTAATTTGTCTCCATTTCAAGTCTGTTCCTCCATTCATCTGAACTTCTCACTAAAACTGTCGAAGCAGCAGCAAACCGCAATCCTGCAGTCCAACACCAAGTCTTACACTTAAAACCAAACCTAAAATCAAGGCTAAAACCAGATTAAAATGAAAAACAAAGTAGTTCACTAGCAAAACCAAATCTGAAACTAGTCTAAAATCAAGTCTGAAACCAAGCCTAGAACCAAGCACAAACCATAACCAGTCTAAACCCAGTCCCTAAAACCATCAGTATCCAGGATTCCTCTTCTTTCTTCCTGTGTTTCTGTGTCATGATGGTTGACAAACGGTGCTTTAGCTCCACCAAAACCAGGTTCTGGGCCACTGCAGACACACGGTGGCATAAACTCAGGAGAGGAGCCGATGAAACACAGATGAAAACACAGGAATTCATAATATGAATCATTTTAGATCATAAACATCAAACATTTCTCCTTTAATGGAATTGAACATGTCAGCGAGGTTCCTCACAAAGTTCCTAAAACGTCTTTTTTTCTCCAAAGCTGAAACTCATCCAATAAAATTGTAAACTCAGATGTTTTTTGCGTTTGATTGCACAAACCTTTTAAACTGTTTAACCGCAGTCGTCAGCTCTCACCTCATCTCTCCAACTTGCTCTCGGCCTCTGGCGTATGCTAATCAGGAGCACTTCCTGATAATGAAGACCTGTGATAACGGCTCTTTTCTCTCTGCCACTGATAAGCACCGCAAAGCCTGGATCATTGTTCTCCATTAATTAGCCTGCACCCTTGCCAGCATTTGATGGCTGACAGCGGCACAGCGGGGGAGCGAACCTAAAAGTCGACTCAACAAACGAGCAGAAAACCGCCTGATGTGTGAGGCGTCAAATCTGGTCTGATTACGACTTCAGAAAACAGCCTGAACACTTCATGGATTTTGACTTTTTTGTTTTTGATCCTTTCAAATACTCTCCCTGAAGACGTGTGTCCCCATCAGAGATTTAATCTGGGAAAGACAACACCAGTGTTTCTCCTTGTTTTCTGCCTTCATCTGTCCACATTTCTTCACTTCAAGTCTGGTTCTACATGCATCAAACTTCTCACAAAACTGTAGCAGCAGCAGCAGCAAACTGTGATTCCAAAACCAGTCTGAAATCAGTCCAAATCCAACCTATCAGCAAGTACAAACCTGTCTAAATCCAAGTCCAAAACCTAACCCAATCCAGTCTAAAATCAAGTATAAAAACAGTCTAAAATCAGTGTGAAATCAAGTCTAAAACCAAGTACAAACCGATTTAAAGGCAGCCTAAAATCGGTCCAAAACTGGTATATAACCCAGTCTAAAAGTGGTGTAAACGGCAGCCTCCATGAAAGAAGATTAACAATGTAAAATATATTTTGGATCATAAACATCAAATACTGCAGCTTCAACGTCTTTTGTCTTCAGCCAAAACTCCAAAATGTTTTGTGTTTGTGGGAACTTTTAAAATCGTTTATCCAAAGTAGTTTTTGATATCGTCTTTTCCTGAACAGCGATAAAAAAACTAAACAAAATTAAAAAAAAAAAAAAAAAACCACCACACAAGATGTTTTCCATTACACTTTAGTGAAATCACACAAATATACAAACTCAGCAGAAGGCAATGGCAATGATATAAAAACTGACACAGGCTATTACATGAAGAAGATTCATCATCATCATCATCATCATTACATTTAAACTCAGCAAAAATTAAAAAAACAAGGCAATGGCAAATGGTATCAAAAAATGGGCCCTGACTACATCCTGGAAAGCGCTGCATCAAGGCGACGAATGTTTCTGCGTTTTCAGTGACAAAAACAACAAAACAGTTTTTCCAGGCAGAGTGATGAACGGCGGCGCTGCAGGTGGCAGTGGATCCAGAGACTTCAAAGGATCGGAGATGAAGGTCGGCTGGTTCGTGGAAACTTAAGATTTTATTATTTTTGCAGCCAATTCACAGATGAACGCTGACAAGCTAGCAGACTCACGATTCCTTGTTGCTGGCTGCTAAACTCTTTGAACTGTTGTTCACAGAAAAAATTCAGTTTCCAAAATAAAGTCAAAGATTTAAAAGAAACAGAGATTAAACTAAATCTGTGAGTAATAAACTCGGACATTCAAGATTAACGTAAATTATTAGTGGCAGAAGGCGGCCATTTTAGTTATTCGCTAGGCTGAGCGTCGGTGGCAAGAGGTGTTTTAAAAACTCTCGAATTTATGACACCATACTGGACCCATAACATGGCGAAGCCTTGTGATCCGACACCTGAAGCGCCGCCTGAATGAACAATCCCATCCTGAACTAAGACACAAGATCCAGTGTGAGCAGAGCTTCTCAACCGGCGGCTCGGGGACCCAAATAAGGACCGGGTGACTGTTTTGGACGGCGTGTTTAAAATCCAGGAAAGTGCTTACAGATAAAATTATTTTGAATGCGGCGGACCCCGACACCGCCACGATTGAGAAGCAGCCGCTCAGAATATTAATAATAATTATAATCGTAGTAATAATAATTATATTATGGTACAATAAAGACATCTGACCCCTGCTTGAGCGGCAAGGAGTCCAGTGATTCGCTGTTGCTATGGTACAATGAAGCCCGCTGGGATTCGCTGTCGGCTCTGTCAGTCAACCAACCATCTGTCAGGAGTCTGCAGGGGTGGGAGGGGCTTAATGAGGCAGGGTCAGTTGGCTCCCCATTGATTTCCAATGGGAGATCAGTGCAATTTTTTTTATGTTTTTAACAGGGAAACACTGTCCAGATTCCTGAGGCTCAGTAGGTTTAATATAAAATGGAATTTTGTTTTTTAATTTCAGGAAATCAACACAAGATTTCCATTTATAAAATGGTAACAATGGTAACAAAGTAACAATTTCAAATGGGAGATTTATAAAGAAAATATAAAAAAAACTGTAGTTGCTTTTCAATGGCCAGAATCACATAAGTTCGACCTCCATTCATTTGCAAAGGGACATTTGAAAAGAATAAATACAAAATAAAAAAAATAAAATAAAAAAAAATCAATCGCATTCTGATCCTAATTTCCTCTGGTTTAACAAAGGATTTATCTGATTTAACCCTGGGAGTCAATGGGAGAGTGGTTTCAGAAAGTGTGGATACTATTTGTTTCAAATTAAATTTTCCCCTAAATGGAAAACCATTTGAAAGTCTTCAATTTTACAACAGTGGGAGATCAGAGCTAACCCCACTGTGGAGGTGAAATCAATGGAAATTTCTTAAAAAGCCAAGATAATATAATTTGGGAGAATGTTCTGTTGACAGGGAGAGCATAGACTCAACTGCCATTTACTTCCAATGGAGCATTTTTAAAATAAAACCAACTGGTGCCAACTGTTTCTCAGTGGAAGTCAATGGCAGATCTGCTTCTGATGCTCCTGTTGAATATAAATGTTAAACCATTCATATGCAGTAGTTAACCATGGTTTCAGAAGGTTTATTCAGTGGGACATATGATTTTACTCCACTGTGAAAGTGAAGTCAATGGAACTGTTGGTTTCAAATGGGATCGTCTTAAAAATTGAAATCATTTATCATTTCAAAACTCCCTGAGTTATTACTAATGGGAAGATTAGAAGATCCCCGTGACTAATTTCTAATTTCTTAATGGAAGTAACTGGGAGAACAGATTCTGATGCTCTGATGCCCGGATCATCAATGGATGTATTTGTATTTCTATACTGCAACAACCTCAGGAGATTTTTACACCAGGGGGAGATTGACCCCCACCTTGTTGTGGAGATGAAATCAATGGAAAAGGTTTCAAGTGACAGATTTTTAAAACTCCAACATATCTATTGAAAGATTATTAACATAAACTGAGCTTGGAAATCAGAACAATTTCATTTTATGCCAACAGGAGATCAGTGTTTGGCCCATTGATCTCCAGCGGCAGAGCCTCGTTTCCCTGATCCCCTCTCTGCTTTCGAACTCCTGGAAAATAATCGTCTGGATGAAGAGTCGAATACTTGGAGATGAGGTGAGTCTAATGAGGCTGATTCCAATCGATCAGATCCATCGAGCTTCCTGCCGAGAGGAATCAGACCAATGGATGAATCCGATCGATGGATCATGGATGTATGTGACGGGAAACGACCGACCACCAAAGCCTCAACAATTCCTTGCACTTGTTTTTTATGTGTTTCACAATGCAGTGGCTTCTGATTGGTCAAAAAGATTAGCTACAGCAATAGTGAGAACCATCAACGGTCATTTCCCAGCCGGCACATGGATAAATAATATGAAATGTTAAAGTGTGTGTTCCTTCTCTTTAATGCTGTACAAACTCATAATAACTGTAAACACCCTCCCGCAATAAATACCAACCCATCCTCAAAAACAATAAATTAAAAGAAAATAAATATCTCGCGGCTGGAGAATGTGTGTGTGTGTGTGTGTGTGTGTGTATATGTGTGTTTGAAGGGGACACAGCTAATATGAGGCATCAGTCCCCGTCTGCTTTATTTTCATTGTTCCAGGAATTAGTCCCTTCCCACCGGCCTCTTCAGTCTCTGTTGCCTCCTCCCAGCTGCATGTGTGTGTTCAGAGGATGGAGAAGATGGCAAAAACACACACACACACACACACACACACACACACACACACACACACACACACACAACACTTGATACCACAGTGGGAAACCACCCGAACATTGATTGGTCCCAATTAAATTTAAATCATAAGAAATGTTTTTATTTCCTCTTTTGAAAGGACCAAAACAACAGTAATATTTTGTTTTACTTGAGCTATGATATGAATAACAAAATATAAATGTTAATTTTCTTAAGAATCATTTTGATTAATTTATTAACTTCACTTTTGTTTACTTCCAATGGGGATTTTTTTTTAAAAAAAAAAATCAATTTTATTTCAAGTGGCAGCAACTAAGTTGTAAATTCTTGATGGAAGTCATTGGGAGATCGGCCTGTGATGGGCTCAGTGATTATAAATGGGACATTTATTTTGCTCACATAGGGACATGTATATATATATGATTGGTAGCATGGGACATTAGTAAGAACTTTTTACACCACTGGGACAGTAACACTTCATT
Source organism: Pseudochromis fuscus (assembly GCA_900323345.1). Taxonomy (NCBI): domain Eukaryota; kingdom Metazoa; phylum Chordata; class Actinopteri; family Pseudochromidae; genus Pseudochromis; species Pseudochromis fuscus. The sequence continues at coordinate 18,347 of OOFC01023860.1, read as the reverse complement.
GTGGAGGGGAAGTCAACAAAATTATTGGTTTCAAATAGGAGATACCTAAAAATACAAAATTAAAAAACTTAGTAGTTAGAGTAGTCAGAATGACACAAACACAACTTGTAAAATTTCCAATTGGGAATTTCTAATTAAAAATCAATTTTATTTCAAGTGTTGATGATTAATTAATTTCTTAACTCTTGATGGAAGTGAATGGGAGATCAGCTTCAAATGCCTCTGATTAGAAAGGGAGGTTAAGGAATTTTAAGAGTAAAGTGTCAACTGCTGGAACAATTTTTAACTAAAAGCTCTGTGAACGTAGCAGAAACAACCAAATCAAATGAATGTAAGTCAATGGTGATTTTGTGTTTGGGACGTCGAGGATTCGTAAAGAAAACAGACCGGCTGCCTTCCATCCACTCATTCACACAAATTCCTGTAAGGAATTTTATGTATGGCCTCAGCCTGATCTCCTCCTCCTCCTCCTCCTCCTCCTCCTCCCCCCTCGGCCGCTTTGATGGATGACATCGCCTCCGTCTCTCCCTCCCTGATCAGTATTCTCCCTCTCTCCTCCCTCTCAGTATTCCCACTGCGTCTGCCTCCTCCTCCTCTTCTCACTTTTAGCATGCAAAGAGAAGCTGACCTCCTCTTTTCATCCTGATCCTGCTGCTCTAACATCTCCTCTTTGCATCTGAAGAAACCAGGTTTTTCTCCTCCTCCTCTTCCTCACTGTCCATGCATCATCTCTTCCTCCTGTTATTTCTCCTTGCCTAAGAGGTAACAGACGATCAAACGATGATGAGATTGAATTTTACACGATGACTTTCAGGTTAGAAAAAAAGGGTGATCTGATATATGTATAGGTGTGTATTATTCTTATTATTTAAATAAATAAAATAAAAAATAGAGCAGAGATCTGATCTGATGAAGATACAGATCGTCTGATATAAACGCTGCGACTGCGAAAGAAAAAGATTTTTTAATTGAGCTGCCGATACGATCAGTGATTTAACGGCTGAGTTCCCACTGCAGCAGAAACACACACACACACACACACACACACACACACAGGCTGGATGAACAGTGGTATTGGTATGGTAGTGGCTTCCCTCCCTGTTCTATAATTAATCATCTAAAAGGCAGTCTTTTATCAGGACCCTTCCTCCCTCCTCCTCCTCCTCTTCCTCACTCACTCGGGTTCTTTTGGCCCCAAAGATTCAAACGACAGTGAAACATCAGCAAAAACAGAAAAAAAGGTGCTTTGTAGCTTTATGGCATCGCAGAGAGCCAGAAGAGAGACGACGACGACGCTGTGGTAGAACATTTTCACACAAACTCCACCTGGAACGGAGCCTCTTCATCGTGGTTTCTGTTTCACATCCTCGTTTTTATAGATGAGAATATATCATTTTACAGTAAAGAGAGATGAGCTCTCATTACACTGTGGAGGTGACGTTATTATTGGTTTCATATGGGAGGGTCTGGTGGTTAGCATGACATAACTTTGGGGCATCTTTAAAATAAAAAATCGGTTTCATTTCAGGTGGAGACAATGAACTTTTATAATCTTGATGGAGGTCAATGGGAGATTAGTTTCTGATGCTGTCTATGATTATAAATGGAGGTTGTTTGCAAAGAGATATTCATTTACTGTTGCTAGCAAAGGAGATTAGAAAGAAATTCTTCTTACAAAACTGGGAGGTGAAATCCATGGTGGAGGTGACGTCAATGGGACATTCCTGAAAATTCTCATGTTTTTATTATTTATTCATGAATAATAAAAAAAGTTTCTCATTTCTTACTGGAAGAAGATCAATGAAAGATCAGCTTCTTGTTTTAATGGAAATTATTTTGCATTTTCAAAATGACACATTAGGAAACCTCCACAAATAATTTCTAATTTTTCAATATAAGTCAACGGGAGGTCTGATTCTGAAGCTCCCAGTTCATATCTTTTCCTTTTAAGATTTTCTCTTTGTCCTAAAATAGGAAATAGTTTAAACTAATCAAATCCTTTGGTCAATGGTTTGGTTTTGATTCATGAAACCTAATATTAAACCACTAAATATCAAACACCTGAAGGCTGAACTGTCAATGGTGTGTCAGTAAATATTTGCAATTAGAGGCTAAAAGTTTGCAGGTGAGAGTGAGAGAATATGAGCTGCCTCCTCAGATGCAGAGTCACTGAGCTCAGCACAAACTAGTTTTGTCCAAAACCTCCAAAACAATCTCAGATTTTTAGTTTAGACAAACCTAAAAGAACCAATGTTTAAAAGCCGATTGTACAAAGTAAAAATGTTCCACCACAGAAAACAGAAAACATGAAACTTTTCACACTGGGTTCAGTTTGTTGTTTTTGGTTTTTGGAGTTGTCGTTGGTCCAAACTTTGCATTAGTCATTTTTGAGTTTGTAAAATTCAGGGTGATGATGTGAAAGATGCTTCTCATTCTCAGTCAGATCAAAGACTCCATCCAAACACTGTGTTAACGTCTTCGTTCTCTTCTGCTCCAAGAAACATCTGGTTTGGTGAAACTAAAAGTACCAAAAAGTGCAGCTTGGTTTTTTTTCGGTTCTGATCCAGCGCTCGCTCCGTCTCCTGGCTCTCTCGCTCTTTTTCTCCAGACTCCGATGTAACATAACGTTCAGCTTTATACAAGTTCAGCTCCTTTAAAATCCATACTGTCAAATCCACAAAGTTCTTATTACATGTTTCAACATTTCAATATTTTTTTTTCCTTTCTCTTGTATTCTTTTTTTATACTTTGTCATCATTATTATTATCTTTCTCTTTTTTTGTTGTTGTTTACAATTATGGCCACAAGTCTTAAAGAGTTCTTGAGTCCGGTCCGGTTAAAACATCCATTCCGGGTTGCTCCGGATTTGGTCCGAGTCCGGTCCAGTTCTGATGTGATCCGGTCCGGTCTTTACATGGCACTGGGCTGCTTGTAGCTCTGCACAGTATTTCCCCCCTGGGCACGGTTATCATGGTGCTGTAAAGCATGGCTGTATGTGGGCGCATGTGCAAGGTCTGATGATAAAGTGAAGCACCAAAACCTGCGGCAAAGTGCGCAGACTGGTCGCTGAATCCAGAACCTCCTTTTTCCCAGGTGGTTCTGGTCCTGAAAAATGCAGGTTCATCCACTTTTGGAGGTTCCCCACTTCGGAAAAAGTCCACCTACTTGTTTGCAGACCTTGCCTGTGTGCCTGTGCTGGAATGTATTCAAAATGTAATTCTATTCTCATTTCTAGTTAATAATTCTGGCGAATTCCACAGTCTTGTTTGGTCGGGCAGTACATTACTAAAGAGTCTTCCTGGCCAATAGGATGGCCAGAGGCCAGCGTGACTGACCAATGACAGAGCGGGGTGGAGGTGGGGAAATCAAAATTAGGGGGTGGAAGAGAAAACAAGGACAGAAAAGGGAGGATAGAGATAGTCAAATAAAAGTAGGACATGAAACTGTGATGGAGGGAAAGGAAAAGAAGATGACAGAAGGACGGGATCAGGTTATGGACACAGGTACTGGTCGGTCAGTAGGCATCGGGCTCAGTGTGCTGTGGTACAGAGTGATTGTCCAGAGAAAAATATCAAGTGGTTATTTAAAACATGGTACTTCTGGATCCTGACGAGGCTTGGTCGAACGGTTGAAGGTCAAGTCAAATTGTCTCGGCTCACCAGAGTCCTTATTTCCTTATCTCCACCCTCCACCCGGACTCCATCTCCCCTTCAAGACGGAACCGCAATTTCAAGTTTAGGTCATGTCATCAGTTTTTGGGACATCAGTCTATTTGCTTCCTTCTCCTTCATTAAAGCTTGAAACAACTTCCTGAATCCTCCAAGAGTCGGGGTCGGATACTCCAAACGAGCGATTTGACTTTTCATTCCTTCCTCGAGTCGACCTGAACCTTCCACAGTGGATCCAGATCCTGACAGACAAGGCGAAGGGTTCGAGGTGAGGATAAAAGTGACGACATCAATAAAGAGGCTTTGAACGTCCACATTAGGCCTCGACTCGACCTTTCGATATTTGGCCCAGATTCATCATGCAGGCTGTGATGAGGCTCTTAGGGTTTGGTCAAGTCTGTGACCTTCTGACCACCAGCTTCATGTTTTGATCCTTCAGATCAGAATGGATCGTTCGAGGTAAAAGTCCAAAGCTTTGAGTGAAAATTGACTTGACCTTTCACTCTTCAACCTAGCGTCTACAAAGTTCTGAACCACGCTGGGAATCCTGAAATCAGTGGTGAAGCCTGACTCAGGCCTTAGACTAGTTTCCAGGTCGACCCCCCTCCCCCATCTCCCGCTTTGATCTGACACCTGCAGTGAAATTAAATCTAAATTCAAACCGACAGATGCGTCCAGAAGGTTTGTTTCTTTGCCCCAAAACAAGACTCCACTTTGTAAATGTATCCACATCGATTTGAAAACTGACCCCCAC
>OOFC01023853.1:0-17482 GCA_900323345.1 Pseudochromis fuscus | reverse complement strand
TATTATCTTTTACCAACAGCAAATTACAACAGGAAGCGCAACTTTTTATCACGTAGTTAGTGCATTCATGCCATTTTGGGGTCTTTATACACACAAGTGGTGTGGGACTGGAATTCCTCTTTACCGTTTTTTACCGCTGTTACTTCGGCGACGCCCCCTGACTATGGCAGCCATAATTAACCAATATTGATCCACATATAAGGCGCATCGGATGATAAGGCCCACTGTTGTTTTTTGAGAAAATTAAAGGCTTTTAGGTGGAGCTTATAGTGCGGAAAATACGGTAACTTCTTCAACGGGGTAAAATGTTATCGAACTGCATCTGGCATTTCCTCAGAGCAGAGGCCTCTGACTCACTGCCAGAAAATACAAACTGTGTTGGTGTAATCTGAACAGCGGCAATAAAATGCTTCATTTCTGTAACAGAAGGACACATATTTACTTACTGATCAATTACAAGAGGCAACCTTGATCGGATTTATGCAAACAACAGAGAATACAATAACTGGCTGTTGTGTTCAAACCTTCAACGACAGACCTGTTCACATTCTGTCTGAGATATTATTCCTGTTTCAGCCTGAGACAACTGAGCCCAATTAGCTGAACCTAATTTTTCTGAAATTCGATACTGTCAGAGAAAAACTGATATGTTTTGTATGTTTTATGCAAAAATCTGATTCAAGAAAACACTGACAGCAGAAGAAGAAGGGGTCCATGCACTGTAGGTACCAGTAATAGTACAACCAGGAGAATAAGAAACCCCCATGTGTGAAATCAAATATTAAATCAATTCCCATCCTGAAACGTCTTCACTTAAGAAACTATAAACAGCAGTAAAATGCGCTGCACTGAGATACAGGAGAGGTATGAAACTGGAGGCACTTCAATCAGTAAGATGTAGAAAAGAGGGACAGAGGGGGGTGAATGTGAAATGAGTAATGTATGGACATGCACACACCCAGAGGGATGCGAGCAGAGAAGAGAGGAGGACAGCGACAGGCCCACAGAGGGAGTCAGAGGAGGGATTACAGGGCTCAGTAATGCATGTTTTTCCAGTGCAGAGTGTAACCATATGTGTTGACGAGATAAGTTATGCACTCGTGTGTTGACATTTTAATGTGTGAAAATATGTTTGAGCCAGGATGTGGTCATAGTGTGAAGAGCCATCTGTGCACCTGCGCCCAATGGCCGGTCTTTAGAGATGTGGGTGATGAGTAAAGGCTCCTCCTCAATTTATGGACCGTGACAGATAAACTGTTAGATTTAGATGTAATTACGCTCTCTGTCACAATCAATCACAGCACTCGCTTTCCTTCTAATCAGGACGTTTTATAGTTGCTAATAAGCTGAGATCAACATCTTGACCTCCTGCTGGATCGCTTTTTCTTCTTGGTATATGAACGCATCCATGCATGCAGACACTCAGACACACACGGATTAAACTATGAAGACTGATAAACACACACATTAGGGGTGCACGAGTTCAGCTATTCAGATGTCCTGATTACTGGGATATTCAAAAGATGAATATTACAGGGTTTTTTTTAGATGCTTATTATGTGGGCCCTAAACGTCTGAAAGCTCTGATAAATGACAAAATAAATACACACACAACATTGATCTGAACCTCTGCACTCTTAAAGTAATCAGCACACATGGTATCTGTAAAACACATCGATATCGTGTGTTTACAGTGTAACAGCACATCTGTGGCACCGACATCCATACAGTCCTCACCAACTGTCTCTGCAGCCTCCAACCAAAGCAGATTGGTCACAGCTACACTGTCACTCCACACCTGTTTGGGCTCTGTAAGATTAATTTGGTGAAATCATCCACTGTGCTGGCATCAGCTGTTTTGTTTTCTCCTGCGTCTTGCAGAGGATGAGGTACCGGGACTACAAAAGGTCCTTTCGTGTCTTGTCGACTTCCAGGAAACAAGCAGCCGAACGTCAGGTGACTGAGGTCAGTCTGCACTAAAACATTAGTCCTTGGGCGATAGCTGACAAATTACAGAAGGCTGGGAGGACACGACCTGTGCAGGAAGGCCTGTTCAGTCTTCAGCTGTGCAGAACGTGACCTTTTGAGAGGTCAGGTATACACACAGTATATGATTCATCACACTAAAGGACAGTACAGGGTGCTTTAGTAGAGAGAGTTTCAATAAAATCAATAGACATCATTGACAGACTGAGCTACTTTAACATATCATGGACGACATGTTTTTCGTTTGAACGCTGGAACTGTTTGGACCTGGACTGGTCCTCTCTTCTCTGCTGCTTCCCCAATTATCTGATTTGAAACACCCACTCAAGTCCACAAGCAAATGTTTTGGGCCTCATTTCCACATAACAAGAGACACCAGGCATGAAATGGAGGTTAAGGTTTTCCATTTGACAGCATAACGAAATAGCCAAATTAAGCAATGCATATCATATAGCATGTCAGATCAACTTCCCTGCAAATGGAGTGTAAGCAAAGGTTAATTGCCAGTTACTGAGAGCACCCACTTGAAATTGCCTGACCAGGTGGCAGATGTATCACTGTAAATCTCAGGATCCATGACTATTATAGGTGTAACATAAATAGGTAATAGTGTAGGTGTGCCCTAGTTTACTATTCATTTCCTTCATGATGGATTTCACCAAAGGAGTTTCATTTATGATTCAAATGTGCATTTATGCAGAGATGTATTGCAAAAAAACACATTTAATATTCTTTAAATATTTTGCCTCCTCTTGTCTTCTGAGTGTTTGGTTTCATGTAGTGTATGTAAACCTGTTGCAGCATCCGTTACAATAGACAGAGCTGTCCAGCTGACAGTAAAATACTCCAGCACCTACACCTGAATCATTAAGATCAGAGATGTGTGAAAACAAAAAAAAACAAATGAATACTTTTTAGACAAGGTGATAAGACGCTCTCATGGCGCACTGATGCGCAACGGATTCAGTGCGCCGTGCGTAAACGCTACAAGTAGCTTCATTCTTACCTGTCGTCGGTCTGCCAGTCCCCGAGCAACAGGTCTCGGAACCGGTACCGAGGGGGCAGCGGGAGCACCTCCTTTTCCAGTTCGACCATGGTCCCCCTCCTCAAAACCCAGAGACAGAGACAAATACCGCTGCAAACCGTACCTCCACAACGAGGAGGTGGCCCCCTCCAAAACCAACTCCGTCGCTCTTCCCTGTGCTATTCAAAACGTAAATTAATAACGGGGACATTGATACACCTCATGGCACCGTCTTCGACCTCCGTCCTAAATAGAAAAATCAACTTGTCTCCCTTTTGGCGCCCGCCTCAGTGCAGCTCTACTTTTCTTCTCACCGAGGCAACAGGTCGAGGATGTTCATCCGTCGGTGCGAAGGGGAGGCTCCACTTTTACTGTGACAGCTAGAGAGCAACTGGTTGTCTCTGTTAACACCAGCATCCTCCCTGCCTGAGCTCCACATGGACGCACTGACTACAAATGTGGAGCGGACAGGTGGGGAGCAGTGCAGCGGTTCGACCACTTTTCATTTAAGGAATAACAAGAAAAAAATAAACAAGGAATTAAAATCAGATAGTCTCGAAATGATCGCCAACATTAAACTATGCGCAGCAACATCTGCGCTGCAATATGAGAGACAGAGTGTTCCTGAATGATAATAAAACTGTCACACACACACGTGATCTCCACAAATGTCTATCATACTGTAAAGACCTGCGCGGATCTCTATGAAGACGCTTATTTATTATTTGTGCATCATAGTTTTCCCCAGTTTAACTCATTTTATATATATTATAGGGTCATGGTTATTTTAAGAGTCAGTTTAAAGAGACATATTTGTCACGTTGGGAACTGTCTTGTTGAAATACACGCAAGAATACATCCAATTTATTTTGTTCTTCATACTCATTTGCAGACACTTAACACGATTCTGCACGGCTTCCTAACCGAGCTCTCTCACTATGCATCTATATGCTAATTATAATTTAAATACAGTGGAAGCAGAAGAAAACACATCTCCTCTCAAACAAATCATGTAATATATTAATATAAAACAATGCAATTCAATCAGGTGCAAGCTCCTCTGAATATGTTATGATATTAAATTGTGAAAGGTCACTTTCTAAGTGTTTTACTTGGCTCTTACTGTAACTAATTAATGCACAGTTGTAATTAAGTGTACAAGGCACTTGTAACCTCCTGATATTATGCAACCAGCCCACCATTTCTTATGCAGTACTACAATTTGATTGATATTAGTTTGCCTGACAGTCTGTCACATAATCCTGTAGAGACTCTGGTCAGACAGAAGAGGGTAATGAAATTCAAATGTGGTGCTTAAGAGCAGGGTTGACTCAAAGCTACAGACAACAGGTGTTATTCAAATTAACTTCCATTGATTAATATTAATCACCCAGGACAGAGCCTTGATCACCCAGCTCCCCTGTAAGCTCTAAACAAAACCCTCAGTCAGCAGATCAAAAGGGATTATTAACTGGTGAACTGATGATAAAAAAAACAATTGGACCACAAAAATGACTTCACACTATTTTAAAACACACAGTTTGGATTATGTGGAATTCTGATGTCTAATCTCATGTGTTATTGTTACTTTGAGACAGCTGATCTGCTTTATACTCCAATAAAAAAACTTACAGAACCTGTCATTCAGTCTTTGTTGTGCTTGTATCTATTTCGCCCTCTGGTGGCCATCACCACGCAAACACACACTGTAGAGAGCTGGATTCATTTATCAGTTCAAACAGTTTGCTGACAACAGGTAGGTAAAAACAGCTTCAAACAGATACACATAGAAGAGAATGAGCTAATATGAAGTCTCTGTAATACAGTGAGGCACAAAAAATTAAGGAGGGTGACAGGAAGGCAAAACAAATCATTTTAAGTGGGTGGGCCTTGCTGCCATGGTAACAACAAAAATTGTTGGAGCATATCAGAGGAGATAGTTCATGTGTTTAAAACCTCATTTGAACCCCATCCAGTCTCACACATCATCATAACGTGTTTCAGAGACAATCTAAAGAGGATGAGTAAAGCACATTGTTAAAAAGAGACAATTAAGGGTTTATCTCGTCAGATTAAACAAAAAAATGTCTTTGTCACTTGTATATACAAATAGTAAAAAATGTAAAAAACATCATCCATAAAAAAGGTCATTTAAAACAGAACATCTTTCAGTTATGGTTCAACATTTGCCATCATTTAAAACCTTCCCAGTTCTAATCCAGTGTCACGTTGACAGAAGCTAAAGCGTCCACAGCCCAGCTGGGGTACTGGTCACACGAGGGAAACATTCGCTTCATGAACGTCCGTATAAACTCTGGGAAGCGGCCCTCAACTATGCTCTGCCTCACAGAGCGCATCAGGGTGAGCTGCAAAGAAAAAAAACAAAACGTTTGATGAATTGAGGGAAAATAATGTGATTACCATCGATCTCCAGGGAGAAATCATCTTCTGCTGTGGATCTTCAGAGTATATAAGGTCAGCTTCAGGTCAGCACCCTGTGAGCCTGCTTCTCTCTGAGACCTCTTCACCATGGCAGCATGATAACACAATATGTTTGACATGAACCAAGTATGATGTCCAAACATTTTGGGACCTGTCTATCACAAAATGAGGCTTTTCACTGGTTTGATAATGTCAGAGCAACAAAGCAAGTTTGTGCCACTGGGGCACAGAGAGTATTAAAGGATTTAATGTCCACAACACAGACAAAGAAACAATAATGTCACATAGATCTGGAAAATTAAAATTTTTCTGGCAGAACAATTAAACTTTCAAACACGTCGTGCTGATATGTGGCTCTGAATGGCAAAACTAATGAAGTGATAAATCAAATCTAATAAATGCAGAAAGATGCATCAGCTCCTCTGAAGCACATCAGGAAATAAATTCTGCAAAAGATTTTTCGGATACAGACCTGGTAGGCTATGTTGTGGATGGTAATGTGATGCATGGCTGCGGTGTCACTCTTGAACAGAGCGTGCAGGTAAGCCCGACTGTGTCTGAAATAGAAAACAGGCATATTACTCACATCAAAGTGCAGCACTGAAAAAAAGCATCTATCCACACATTTCACAGCACCCTCCTGTCATAACACACTCTACTTTTGTTGGCAGAATGTTGTGAGCTGAGGGAAGATCAAAGTAACCATTACTGAGGTTTGATACCCTGGAAAAAAAAAAAAAACAACAACAACTCATGAATTAAAAACAATACTAAAAGATTACAGCCGTCTCTGGGCCAACTAGTCTAACTGAGGTCTTCTGGGCACTTTAAAGAAAGCAAATGTTTTGGCAATTTTGGTGCCACAAGAAATGGTTATTTTCACTAGACTCACCGCTTGCAGGTGGGACACTGGCAGTCTGGGTCTATAGGCTGGAAGTCCTTAGCATACTGCTTCTGTTTCACCTGGAGAGATCCCCAAGGCACCAAGGCAGAGCCAAACCTCTGAGGGACAAGATCAATCAGCATCAGTGTAACAGCTGGAATCATGAATCTTGATATGAATTCAGCTCCTCAGTGACAATTTAAAGGTAATTTCTCAGCATGAGGTAACGAGCACTTACTGCAGTGCGGGTTGGGAAGACACAGTCAAACATATCACATCCCAGAGCGACACACACCACCAAATCCACAGCATACCTGCACCATGCCAGGACCATATAAACTCTGTTAGTCAACAACACCACAACCACTAAACAGCACAGTTCTCATTTTAGTGCAAACATACCCAACACCCATGAGGTAGCGAGGCTTTTCTCGTGGCAGGTGGTCAGTGCTGAGCGTGACCATCCGCCAGAAATCATCCTTCTCCTCGCCTCCGCTCAGGCCTCCGATGGCAAAACCAGGAACATCACGTTGGGTCATTTCTGCAAGAGGAGAAGACAATATCTAAGTCTGAATGCTTAACTTCAGTGTATCAGTCACACTGGTTAGAGCTGGGTAATTTACACATGGACCTCGTGTGTGTAAATTTCTTTCTTAGCACTATATTTCCACCCTTTAAATTTGATTGTAAATATCTTGTGTATTCGCTGAATCATTTCACTTTAACCAAGTTGCCTTGCACCTGGGATTAAATAAGGTTATTTACATTAACATAGTGGAGAATGACAACATGATGCAGTCTCTCTCAATGTGTGATTCAATTATTCAGCAGTCGTCTCAACATCAGTACACAGACAAGGTGGGAGAAGATCACAACAGGAAAATGTAATGTCACAGAGGAGGATTTATTTTTTGTTTTTTACCATCAAGACAGGCCTTGCGTAGCTCCGCATTCAGTCCTCCCTGGATGATAGCAAAAAGATTCTGTTTGTCTGGATTTTTATTGGCTGCTATGCAGCGGTCCAACCAGCGAATGGATCTGTGCATGGCCTCTTCCACCCGAGGTCCTGTCACTGTACTGCTGACCACGTCATCCAGCTGCATCATAATGTCCGACCCTGGAAGAACACAAACAAACAGATATGAAGTCAGTCAGCCACTGAGTCCAAGTGTTTGTTACACAGATACCCATATGATTTTTCTCCTTGCTGACCCAGGCTGTTCTGTATGCTGATTGACTTCTCAGGGCTCAGTAGGATTTCTTTGCCATCATAGGGAGACTTGAACTTGACCCCTTCCTCAGTGACTTCTGAAAGTTCAACCAGAGACACCATCTGAAACCCTCCACTGTCCTGTAAGCAGAGGGAAAAGAGACTCTGACACATAGCTCATAAGCTACCTGTTGTATTTAGTGTATCCAACTTTGTTGTTGTCTTTGTATAAAAGTTACACTCACAGTTAAAAGATTTCTATTCCAGTTCATGAACCCATGTAAACCCTTGGCTTTCTCGATCAAATCAGGTCCCTGTAGGCAGTAAAGTCGACACAGAAAAACACATTCACAAAAAGAAAGTTGTCATGAATTAATATGGGCACTGTTATAGACTTACAAATACACTGAACTACTATTAGCTTATTGCCTACCGGCCTCATGCCAAGATGGTATGTGTTTCCAAGACAAATCTGACATCCAAGATCCTCCAGCTGATCCACAGTGATCCCCTTCAGAGTCCCCTGGGTACCCACAGGCATAAAAACCGGGGTGCTGACGGCGCAGTGTGGCAGTATGAGATCACAAGCTCTTGCTTTAGTCACCGGACATTCAGCAACAACACGCAGAGTCAGAGGAGAAGCTGCAGACAGAGCTGTCTTTAAAAACATGCTGTTTTCTGAAGAGTTTGAACTAGCGCCACACTCTATGGTTGCGGCCATGTTTTAGGGACCATGTGACCTGAAGGGTCTGCAACTGACAAGTAGATTAACCAATTGGAAATTAGTAATTTGTTTAGCAAACGGGACACGCCTTTTGAGCATCTAATAAAATCACACTTTAGTCGACCGGCAGTGGAATTAGCCAATGGGAGAGCGGAGTTTGTAGACAAGGGGCGGAGCTACACTCACCGGTTTCGATCGGATGTCGTCTCCTCTGACCGGATAGCGTTTGTGTAGAGGAAGTTTTGTTTTGCGAGTTTTCGTCCCTTCGGCTGACTGAGTGTTCACTTAATGCGCTTAAAACAACACGAAATGCTATCGGTCTGACCTGCATGAACGATAACCGCTCAAGTATTCACGGATAGAGGAAAAGCCCGAACTATTTGAAGCGGCGGAACTCAGCACTTGACAGTAACCCGAGAGCACCTCGCTGCTAAGCTAACGTTACCCAGCTAGTTAGCGCGGCTAGCGTTAGCCTCTGGTCCGGTGTTGTGTTGAAGGGGCTCTCCGAGCTAACGAAGCCATGGGGAACCGGGGCATGGAAGACCTGATTCCCCTTATCAACAAGCTCCAAGATGCGTTCAGCTCCATCGGGCAGAGTTGCAACTTGGACCTTCCTCAGATCGCTGTGGTCGGCGGACAGAGCGCTGGAAAAAGCTCGGTGCTAGAAAATTTTGTTGGCAGGTGAGTGGTAACGGTCAGCTGGCCTTACATCCTCCAGCTGCGTTTCTTTGATTTACTTAACAGGTACGATACAGTTGGAAATGTCATTTTGCCTTAAAGCTGGGCTAACGCTTGTTACTTTACCAATACGTAAGGTTACGCACTTGCCGTAAAGCAACTCTGATCGTGTGAAGGGGCTGCAGGTTCAACGACTTGACAGAGATACGCTATTTACGTGGCAGACCGGTAGGCCAGTCTAAGAACGCAAAATAAATGGGGGGGAAATAATTGTATGGAGTGCTTCATTACAGGCTTTTGTTTCCCTGATCATGTCTGTAACGTGCACATTGCAGCACTTTCTTTTCAGTAAGCATAGTGTAGATATTCTATTAGATATCAGTCTATTCATCATTCCACACCACACCCAGAAAGTCCTGCAGGAATTGTGTTTACAGCTGCTGAATGGAGTTTTATAGTTATTTGATGAGTGTGTGTGTGTGTGTTTCTTTTCGAAGTGGGAGTTCAAATATGTAATTGGGAAGATCCGTGGAGTAAAATACTTGAGGAAGAGATCCAGCTCCTTTCCTTCGAGATGCCGAATTTATCCCCACTGCAGTTTATATAATACATTGCTGTTGACATTAAAGCCCAAAATTGCTGACATTTTATCAGCTCCCCTGTAGCAGACACAACTTCCCCAACCACCTTCCTCTTTTGTTTCTGTTTTTGGCCAAAAGTTTAGAAATGAAGGAAATGTGCTTGACGTCTCTTCAGTCTTTGCGGTGTAAAAGTTTAAGCTGCAGTGCTCCTCGACAGGCTCGTCCTGTTGTCCTCTCCCACATAAGCAGTGAGTGAGATCATCCTGCAGATAAAGAAACAAAACAATCTCGCTCCAAAGCAGCTTGTTTAGCAGGTTTCCACCCCATCGAGAGACACTCAGTGTTTAACCCAGCCCTCACAGCAATCACACACACAACACGCAGACTGGGCGGCAGAGTAGACGAAGCACATTGGCCAATAAGATGGCACGCACACACAGTCCTTTTGGTTACAAACACACTGGTAAGAGCGTGTTGTAACTGCTCTCAGACAAGAACACAAACACAGATTAGACTACCACTTAGTGCATGTTAATTCAGATGAGTGGGATTTTGTATTATGAGTGCACTTGACACACATCAGCTGCAATTCACACGAGACAGTTCACTGTGACCTCGATTTCACTTCATGTGCTGGCCTTCCACTTCTTTTGTGTGTTGCTGGGGACTAATGTCCCTCACTTTGTTGAAAATTTCCTCTCTTGTGTGCATGGTCATCCTTTTATGAAGTATGTGAGTGATGCACTTGAGAGTTTTCTTTTTAAGAGTACAGCAGCCTGTTGCTGCCGTGTAAGGGCCTACAAGGTGTGAAAATAGAGGTCAGACTCTACAAGGTCGAGTCTTACTTAAACCTGGAAGCGACTGGGAGGTGCTGCACTTCGCTATAGCAACAGGTGCGCTCATGACTCATTGTTTATCTAAGTGCCCAGGAGTGGCCAATACCTGAGCACCTGTACCATGTTTTCAGTCAGCTGTTATGCAAAAGTGTGGTAGGATAATTTGCAAATACTCTGTGGCGGCAGCAGACTTTAACCACCAGCACTGAGCACTGAGCCACTGTTTCTCTCTGTAATGGTTGCTCTATAATTTCCCCAGTGGCCGGGATCTTTTTCTATAGTGAGGTTCATATTGTGTGTGAAAGGCTGGCTGCATCCCTGTGTCCCCTGGGGATGAAAATAACACCTCTTTTACTTTCTGTGGCACCAACAACAATAGAAACAGAGCCACTTAGTGCTGGGAGGAGACACATTACAGATGATAGACTGTACCATTCAGACACGGAGCGTGAGAGCTCCTCCTCTTCTCTCTCCCGCCTGAACTTATTGCTGACGTCATGATCTGACATGGGTGCCAAGGGACCTAACTCACTGCTTCGCTCTCTCATAATCTGCGCTCTGGATGTTGCATAGTTTCTGTCTTTATATTTACTGGCTCTGATGGAGAAGTGGAAAGTAGGACTAGATTATATTTGCTGTTTAGCTGCTGTTTGTCAGTTCTCACAGTCCTGTTTTTCAAACCAGGCAGAACAAGTGGGGTTGAGATAACTCACTTTTCTGTCTGACCTGTCTTGTTGATGTAATCTTGGCTGGCTTGTCTGCATACCTGCAAGAGAAGTGAATCAAAGCACTGTGGGTCAACATCATCATAAATTTGATCATGCTGCAGTTTGTTGGTCGGTGTGTTTTCTTGTATGCACCAAGACAACGTCAGGGGCCTTTTTTTAAATGGCGGTAATGGCTGCAGTGCATTGTGGTTTATCACTGCTATAGTCCTGACATTGTGAACGCTGCTTCACAGGTTTACTACAATAATAAACAAAACAAAACACTAATTAAAACCACTTATTATTTAGTTACATTTTTCAATAAAATTTTTCAGAATTTAATATAAGATCCTAAATCGGTATCAGTTTAAAGACAGTGATCACACCCTTGTTGTCATTATTTTGCTGTGTTGTTGGGTGGACAGGCATCCTATCTCCTGCTGCAGGCTGGTCTGGGTGGAGGTGGTGGTCAGATCTGTGGCAGATAGACGACTGCTCAGACACCAAGAGTTTTGAAAGTGTTGGAGCAGTTTTTGTAAGTTTAAGGCCGTCCTTGATAAAGCATGAATTGTGGCAGACTTGCTTAAAAATTTGTGCCACATTTACCAAAGTGTGACCGTGTTCAAATAAAATCTATTTGATGTGTGCCGGCTGCCGTGTCTGTTTGTGGCAGCAGACCTATTTTGGGACGATGGCACAGATATATAAAGGAATTCAAACAGAAATGTCCGCCCGCCTGGATGCTTGTGTACAGCACAGTAGAGGAAGAAGCACAGACAGCCGAGTGGCAGAGATTGAAGGGATTTTCCACTAAGCAGTTGGATGCGGGTGGTGCTTGAAGAGGCTTTGCTGCCTAGCGATGCCTCTTGGTACCCACAGTGACAGACTGCGGCGCGGGACTGTGGGTAGCCATAATTATATGTTTTTCGCCACTCCAGAGACCCGCCGAATGAGGCCCACCAAACCGCAAACACATTTTTTGTGTACTTTACCCTCCCGTGAGAACCTCTGAGTCTCACACACTGATTTCCATGTTTGAAAGCGAGCTCCGCCAGGCCTCCGTAGACTTGAGGAAAAGGAGGATCAGATGTGGGCTACGGCTCCTCAGAGTTGCTCTGCCTGTTTGTAAGCGGCAGAGGCTGTAGGGGCAGGCAGGCAGGGGGAGGGGAGTTGGCTCTGTCGTTCTGTCCCTGCCCTACTCTCTCTTGGTTTTGCTTTCTCTTATGTTCGAGGCAGGGAGGCTCACAGACTGATGCTCTTTGCTTGGCCATGCATAATGCATGAAATGATACACAATCTGCTCAGCCTCGTCTATCATTTACAGCGCATCAATAATGGATCCTCGCCTCTTGCTTCTTTTCAATATGCCACTGCTGCTTACCCAGTTCTGTCTATAAAGACTGACTGGTTCAGTTCTGTCCTTACTCGCTCATGTCTTCTTTAAAGAACATTTTGATCAAACAGTTTCTGTGTGTACGTTCGACCGAGCGTTATGGGCGCTTTATTTTACTGCGGTGAATCCTTCACCAGGAGCCACTTGTTGAGGCGGTACACTGCTGAATACCCAGTGAGAGTGGTGTGTAACTGGAGAGTGCTCTGTGCCATTAATACATCAGCAGGCTTTTTTGAAGAGGTCATTCTTGCTGTGATCTCTGAGCATCATCTTCCCACCATTCACCACATCCGATCTGTTCAGCCTATTCTCTCCTGCAGCCCGAAGTGGTTTGGTGCTTTCTCTCCCTCCTGCACTCCCAAACCTCATCCAGAGCTTTCCATACTGTCTGCCCTGTGGACAAATGCCTGGATGCTCCACATTATGTGCGTGACACAGCACCAGCGCTGAACCACAGACGTGTGGGTTTTTGCTGATGTGAGGAACATCCAGAATGTTCCCCACTGTTGAATCACAGGACTACAGTCTAGGAATAGTAAGCAGTGAATAGTCGGGCAGCTCCCCTTGTTTCTGTTGTCCTGTGGCTGACACATTGCTTCCAGTCTGAAGTCAGCGGGCAGGGTGAGCACTGCCACAGTCCCCTCAGGCCTGTAGGTCTGTGGGCAGCAAGGACACAGAGGAGAATGTGGGTTAGTGACATGCTCAGGTCTCCTAGTATTATTCCTTGGCTGGGGCTGGTGATTACCACCAGATGTTTGCTGGGCGGAGGAGCCTCATGTGAAGCTGACTAAGCAGTACTGGGCATGTGGGTGAAAATTCTTCAGGTACCCTGTCACTTTAAGAGCAACAAACAGGCCAACTGTGAGAAAGTTGTCATTGTTTCCTGTGGCTCACTAATGCGGTGTTGCACCAATAGCATCTGCTGTTGTTTGTTTACTGTCATCCGATGCTTTGTGCACGACATTACATTTTGCAATTAGCATGATCGAGCATGTAGCTGACAATGTCTGAGGCCGGTGCGGTCAAGGCGTTATCAGGGTGATACCTCCTGTGTTGACACAGCTTTGCCTGACAAAAAGCTAACAACTGCCAGCTGAGACCGTGAGCCCCGCCTCTCACTCATGTCACATGTTTAGTTGGTTTATTGATTCTGAGACTGTCTACAGGAAGCTGTCTCCTTTTTAAAACACCTATTTCTGTAACACCTAGACAGCATCAAAAAGTATAAATCAAGACAGAGTGGGTTTCACAGCTGATTATATTCTTATTTTCTTTGACGTTATACATAAATACAGGTTCAGTATAACAGCTGTGGGTTATTTTTTTCATGCTTCACTACAGAAAGTGTGAGAGGCTGCCACACAGCTTCTCTATTGTTCTGCTCTTTTGGGAAAACACCGAGTTTGCTTCAGGTGCGATGCAGTTGTAAATACTGCCAGTGCAGGTGTTGATTTGGAAACATGGCAGAAACAATAGGAGCTTTCTCAAGGTTAAAGACTTTTTAATTTATTTTTTAAACTACAAAAAAGGACTAGTTTCTCTAGACACACACCTGGCAGCATCGTATGTAAGTTTAAATGATACAGCAGCAAAGTTTCCTGGATGTGGAAGAAAGAACAAATCTACTTGAATTAAAAAGACGGACAGGAGACAGGAAGTGAAGCATCAGCATCACAGGAACATCCATGTTGGGGGAGTTTTTGCTGCTCAACAAACTGGTGAAGCTGATGGTTTTACTGACATGTCAGGCTCTTTGAGGAAGAATTTAATCTCCTCCGTCTGTAAATTGAAGCAATGAAATTATTGGACTTTGAAAGTCTTTAGTGGGACTTTAAAAAAATAACTACAGCATAAGAACCAAAGGATATCTGTGAGCTGAATTTCTAACATTAAATATTGAATTTGGGGTGGAGTGTTTTTTCTTTTTGGAGAAGTAATATCTTTATTTATACGCTCAACACGTTCACAGAAACCACTCAAATCTGCTGTTTACTAAATTTTTAATTGGTGTTTTTATTCAAGTATATTGACATTACTAAAATGTCCCAGGTTAAAGAGGTTGAATATTTTAATTGCCAGAGTAGTTATTCACTTTTATATATTTTGTTGTTGTTGTTGTAGACAACTTAATGAGCATGAAATAATTATATAATTGTGGCCTGTAAAGTCTACATGCTAATTATCAGTCTTTCTGAAGCTGCTGTGGTGAAATCATTTCCTTTCTCACTGCGTCTGGTCAAATCTACATGAATCCAGTTTGTTCTGCTGTGTATCACAAAGACAGTGAGAGGATAAAGGTTGTCTTCTGAAACTTATCTGTGGCACTTTGGCACACAGGCCCTGACCCACTGTGGGCTTTTGCTTGCATCATTTTTTTGGGGGGGAAACCTCAGTTTACCCTCGACACACTGAACCACGTGTGTTCTGTCACAGACGTCTGGACAGAAAGGTGAGTGGGTTTCCCTGTGTTTCAAACAAATCCATTAAAATGACTGCATCAGGCCATTCAGCTGCAAATCAACAAAGCTCTTCTCATCCCAGCAACATCACCACGGGTGCTGTCACAGTGTCCGAGGACTCGTCTCATTATGTGGAGCAGCTCCAGGATTTGTCCTCAGATGACATTAAAATTTCAGTCTTGTTTCGTTCAGCATGAAGAGAGACTTGTTTGAATTCGCGAATTAAATGTGAAGTGTTTAACGTCTGTGGATTTTCCCCATAAAATCCTGAATTGATCTCTAATGATGAGAGAAAATTACTTTGTCACATTTGATTTGTTGTGAGATAAGTCGTGAAATCCTCCCGTGCCCATCAATTTACCGGAGGCCACGCTGCGAGGAAATGGACATTGACTGTAATGAATAATTGAACATTCTCTCTGTCTTTCTTTTATTCTGTTGTTTTGCTCCGTCTCCGTCCTGATCTGCCCCCGACATGTCGCTCCCTCTCATCCCTTCTGGACATTTATATTTATTCCTCTCCTGTCTGTCTTTTGCAGGGACTTTCTTCCACGTGGATCAGGCATTGTTACCCGCAGACCTCTCATTCTGCAGCTGGTCAACAATAAAGCAGGTGAGTGTGCCCGTCCTGTGCACAGCCACATCCTCATCTCCTTTCATCACTGCCCTGCACATGGCCTCTCTGTCCCAGCGCCTCCAGCTATGCACGCTGTCTGCTATTTGCTACTTTCATCTCTTTAATTTAATGTTCTCGTTTTCTCTCTCTCCTTCACTTTGTCCTCTCCTCTTCCTCTGCCCTTCCTCTCTCTTCTATACAGAATATGCTGAATTCCTGCACTGCAAAGGAAAGAAGTTTGTGGACTTTGAGGAGGTGCGGGCAGAAATCGAGGCAGAGACCGACAGGATAACGGGCTCCAACAAAGGCATCTCTCCCATCCCAATAAACCTCAGGGTTTACTCCCCACACGGTAAAGGAAACATTTTCATAAACACTTTGGTTCATATTAGGTGTTTATGTGTTATTGTAAGACCCTTAACACTTCAAAATAATATCATGAACTCAGAAAAATCAAGAAAAATAGACATCCATGTTTGGTGTTTTGTCCATAAATAAGTCATAATTGAATCTTGACTAAAATATGTCACAATATATATTTATGCTGCCATGTAATACTACTTATTTGATCTGTACTGCCCAAATTGAGCTCTGAGAATTTCTGAGGCAAGTTTTTCAAATCTGTGTTACACTCCTTCACCTCTTGCTGTTTGTGAAATGAGTTTTCCAGAGCTTGTTGGACAGACCAGTGTGGTTTTTGGTAAAATGATAAAAGCCCAAAGGACGCTCCTCTGATGTTGTTATATATTTGTACTCAATCGCTGACTTGCTGTCACAAACAACAAACTATTCCTCTCCTTGTGGGAACCGCCGCAGGGAATTCACTGTCAAATTTGGCATTTTCATTGTTTGTGCTTCAGTAAATTTAACACTTATAAGTAATAAAACATCAGAAAACATTCTGTTTTATAAAGTGAAACACAAATTAGCCTCCCTTCACCACCCAGATGTCCTTTATTGTGCGAAATTGAGGACGATAACGTGATTGTCTGTTTATGTTTTTGTTAAAAAGAAGAGGAAAATGAAGTTGACACAAGGAGCTTAGCATTTCACTCAACTTTTTGCAACTCGATGAACAGCTAGTGAGTTTTCTCATTGAGGATGCTTGAAAATAATTTAACATTTATTTACTCCACATCCATCACTACTGGGTCCATTCAAGTGCAAGTCAGGTTTATGTATCATATTCGAAAAGAAAAGTGAAGTTATCATATGTGTGCTACAGCTAATCATTTATCTCGACACAGCTGATGGAAAAACATATTTCTTACTTGATATCATCTTTTCTTATTTTTATCTTCTGGGACTCAGTGCTGAACTTGACCCTGATCGACCTTCCTGGAATGACTAAAGTTGCCGTTGGAGATCAGCCCGTAGACATCGAGCACCAGATCAGAGATATGCTGATGCAGTTCATCACCAAGGAGAGCTGTCTGATCCTGGCCGTCACCCCTGCCAACACTGATCTGGCCAACTCAGATGCTCTGAAGATCGCCAAGGAGGTGGACCCACAGGGTACGCACGCAACTTTCTAGTATCTGAGCAGCCAGCGAGCCAGGCTACAAACACAATGCTGTCAGTGAAACTACATGAAACACTGCATCTCTCATTTCATCTGCTGCTGTTTCATCAGCTGTTTTTGTCTCTGCCAGATCTTCACAGCTGTTTCTTAAACAGAGGTTTAAAGTCATGTAGTTACACTTTTTAATTCTGTGCAGGTCTGCGAACCATTGGTGTTATAACAAAGTTGGATCTTATGGACGAGGGGACGGACGCAAAGGACATCCTGGAAAATAAACTGCTGCCACTGCGTAGAGGTGAGGACCACACCCACAGGAAGACATATTTACAGGTGCACTGTTGACCCTGGAATGACTACGTGTGTGTGTGTGTGTACTGTGTGTGTGTGTGTGTGTGTGTGTGTGTGTGTGTGTGTGTGTGTG
>OOFC01023842.1:0-14437 GCA_900323345.1 Pseudochromis fuscus | reverse complement strand
GACGATTATCACTGTACAGCACTGTTATCACTGTACAGCACTATTATCACTGTACATCACTATTATCACTGTACAGCACTATTATCACTGTACAGCACTATTATCACTGTACGGCACTATTATCACTGTACAGCACTGTTCTCACTGTACGGCACTAATATCACTGTACATCACTATTATCACTGTACAACACTATTATCACTGTACAGCACTAATATCACTGTACAGCACTAATATCACTGTACAACACTATTATCACTGTACAGCACTATTATCACTGTACAGCACTAATATCAGTGTACAACACTATTATCACTGTACAACACTATTATCACTGTACAGCACTAATATCACTGTACGGCGCTAATATCACTGTACAGCACTATTATCACTGTACAACACTAATATCACTGTACAGCACTATTATCACTGTACAGAACTACCTATCTTATTTGAGTGACCTCTGTTTTCTCTTTGCAACATTCAAGATTCAAGATGTTTATTGTCACACTGGTTATACAAGTACAATCGTGTGAAAACTGTGGGGACTTTGTTGAGAATAAAATAGTTCCAAAAGCACAATACAGAGTCAAATAAGATAAATAAAAAAAAAAAAACAGTATTTCTTAAGCACTAAATACAGTACAGTCAGTTCACAGATGAGTTTATACAATGAGTTAATAAATAAATATGCTACACTGTACTGAGACAATATATTGAGTTAATATTATATATTTGTCATTGTCTTATTAATAGAGATATTGATAAACAAAAGCTGCATCCAGTGCTTTATAAATGTTGCATGTTACAAAAAAGTGAAAAGTGAGTTTTATAAAAAGCCGTGGATTTGTTTGTACACTGAATTTTAGTTTGGGTGTTATCTTGTTGTCGTTAATGTTGCATGTGGTGCTTGACTGCTCTGTGTTCAGGTCTTCATGTCCTAGAACTAAACAACACCACTGAACACAACTATTAACTCGTAACTGTACTGTATGTCTACCACTGAGCCAGACCACTGTGGAGAATCTTGCTTCATCAGTACTAATAGTGTTATATTCTGACTATTTAAAATCAGATCACATTGTATGTTGCAGCTTTTTCTGCAGTAGAAACATAAACTGCACCCTGCAAACTTCAATCACACTGTGCACCTTAAAGTAACAGAATACCTGAAAGACTGTGCTGCTAAATGTGTGATAATCCTTTAACCTTGTGTTGTTATTTACCTGTTTTTATTACACTTGTTTTTATGATACTGCTGCTATTTATTTTTTTAAGTGCTATACACACTGTTGGGGATTTCATTCATTTTCTATTATGCTTTACAGACAGAAAATTACAAATAATACAATATAAAATAATAATTTAAAAAAAATCTGTAACAGTTTTACAAAGGACTTTGGACACAAAAGCAAAAACATCTCGGGTGATAGCGTCCTATGCTCTGGTCAGTGAGCTGCAGGGTGATCATACAAACCTTAATAAGTTATCTCAAGAAAACATGAAAAATGGAGAGTAAAATGTTTGTTACTCTTAAGTGCAAGTTAGAAAAAAGAAAGAAAAGACAAAAAACAGTTATGAAAATCAAATGTCTCACTATAACATTTCAGTTTGGGTTTTTGATGTGAAATAATGTTTCCAGATTTTTAAGGCAAAATATGTTGCGTATAAATAGGACACTAAAGCGCATGAACGCTTACACCATCCAAAGTAACGATTTTAAAATAATTAAATAAATTTTTTGTGGTTTTGGAAATACATTTAAGTCTAAATGTAGTGAGAGATTTACTAAACTTGCCATGTTTGTCTGAGAGCTGCGTTCAGACACAAACCAACAGACGCGTCAGTATCATGCAGATCCTGGTGGCGTAGATTTTGGCTTGGGATGCTCGACATGCATTTTTCTGCGGTGTCGATGTGAATCCTGGAAGAACCTTGAAGTCTGGAAGCTTCCACGCAGCCGCGATGGAGGCGATCACCTTGGTCGAGGGTCCGTGGACGCGTTTTGTTTCACGCTTCAATAAACTCGCGCTCCAGCTCCATCTGTCTGAGCGCTGTGGCTCGTGTCAGTCTCATGCCGTCCATACAACCAAATCCTAACTCATCACATTTTATACACAAACTGAGGCTTAAGATTTTACATATTTTTGGGGGGGAAAGATACTGTTTCTGTGTTGTCACCGAATTATTATCCAAAACTGGTGCTGATGTTCTCCTGCTAATAACTTCTAGGTATATTAATCATGAATAATAAGATGTAAATAAACATGTTTCTTGTTTTTATTGTGACTGTTTGAAATCTGTCGTGAACATCTAGGTGTCCAGTTCAATATTGAAAGAAAAAGAAGCAAGCTGATCACATCTCCTTCCCAGACAGTATCACTAAAATTGAGGGATTCCACTTTTCTGTACGTGCTTCAACAAAGGATCACTGTGCTCTGAGCCCCTGTGCACAGATGGATACCCACGCTGAAACCAAGACAAAAAGGGTCCCAACCGAAGCCTCTCTTGGACTTTTTTTTTGTCTTATCTCGAAGGGCCAGTTCCCAGACTGGACTTGACGGCAGTTATTTGGGGCCCCATGGGACAGGGCGCGTGCAAAGACCGTGCATCTGTAATGCTCGACAAAATAAGAGGGTTTAAAAAAAAAAATCCCTCCAGCTACACAGCGGAGCAGCTTGCAGCCGAAGAGCAGCATCTTTATCTTTATCCAATAGGAGATGAGCTGTGTTGAGGCAAATATCTGTTTTCAAATGTATAGAAATCAAATTAAATGTAATAGATGCTTCAGTAAATGCTCAAATATCGTGCGTAACGCAGAGATTTGGCTCGTGTTTAGTGATATTAATACAATTTTTTTAGGTGGAATAACTGATTTATTTATTTTTAAAGTAGCACTGTGTTAGATTATGCTTTTAAAAACAAAAATAAATGTATTTGGTTTCATTTGATGTCTTATTTTGGGGAAAAAACTCGTATGGAGACTTTTTGGGGTGATACTTTTTTATTTTTATTTATTTATTTTACTTTGCTTGGTATTAACAATTGAGCCATTGTGTCTATGTGCTGTGACCCAAGCCACCCTCCCTCCCTCCGAAAAAATAGAGACAAAAACATAGCTGAAGCACATTGATGGTGAGAGGGAAGATGGTGAGCAGGAGCCGGGATGCTGATGGGAGCAGCAGCGGAGTGGTGCAGCAGCGGCAGACATAGGGGGAGGGGTGTGTGTGTGTGTGTGTGTGTGTGTGTGTGTGTGTGTGGTGTGTGGAGACGGAAGATGAGAGGAGAAGGGGGGGGGGGGGGTTTCCCATCTGTTGCGCGGTTGTGGCGCGTGCCGAACGCGTGAATCCTACTGGCATTTCACGAGCCTGTTCAATCTGAAGCACCACAGCAAAGATGAACTAAAACGTGTTTTAAATGTTGAAATAAATAGTTTTTATTTAAAGTTTAAAATACCAACAGTGTTGTCACAGCAGATATTGTTTGGAGGATTTTAAGGAAGCACTCAGAGAGAAGTCCACTCCTCTTATGAATCACAGGTGTGTTTACCAACGTGCTTCCCATTCAACGTCTGAGCAGACTTGTACGGTGTGTGATTATTTTCTATAAACAGGCCTGTGTACGTTCATGCTCCGCAGATGCGCGGTATTTCCGTGCCTGTGTGAGTTGCCACAGTCTCCTCCCCCACTGCAACAGGTAAACGCCGTATTGTTGATATTGGAAACAAGCTGCCGAGGGTCCACAAAGCAGATGTTAATCCATACATGGCGTGGCTTGGGTATCTGGTTTATTAATTTTAGGAATAGATTAGGCTCGTCACCTCAGAATGTCTCATATAGTTCTGCATTTGTTTTGCTGATGGGGGATGTGCATGGAGTCCATAAGTCTAAATAAACTTATACTGATTTCATGTATGTATGAATGATTTTAATCAAACTTTTCAATTGTTATTTGTAGCTTTGAAACTTTCTGGTGTCTCGTGACGGATCTTTAACTGCTCTGACCGTTAATTTGTGCGTAATTGTAATGACAAAAACAAACAATATGATAAACATGATAATCTTTCTATTTTAGAATCAGTTTATTCATTTACCAACAAAGTCATGTGGAGAAAGAGGCATGTTTTCTGTAGAAAGTTGTAGAAGCAGCTGTCAGCTCGTGCTGCATGTCCGGGAAAAACCCCATCGTTACATGTGTAATTAGATCTTGGATGAACGTTGAAGCTTTACATTTTAAACTCAGTATAACGCAACGTTATCACGAAACTCCGCATACCAGCGTAGAGACGCAGAGGCCCAACGGGGCCAGATGGTCCAGAGAGGAGCTCCACTCCTCTCCCAGGGGCCTCCCCCCTTGTGTCAAACCCCGCCGCACAATGGCTTGTGTTCCCTCCCCTCTGACGCCCCGGAGCCACATAAATAGGAGGCTCTCCAGCTCTGCGCCACACTCCGGCTCAGCCGCTCCAAGAGCAAGTATCTCCCCTAAAAAGCACAACAACAAGCAGCAAACGAAATGAGTCCCAGCATCAGTACCGAGGCCAGCCAGCCTCTCTCTGCGAGGTCCACTGTGGCCCAGAGAAAACAAGCCAACGAACTCAGAAAGGTAAGGGGAAGAGAGAAGCCTGAACACACAGCTGCTAATGCTTTTGGAAATGTTTTCAGATTTGACTGAATGTTCAGCTGAATAACGTTATTTTTAATGTTTTCTTCCAGACTCTGAAACCCTTGTTGGAGAAGAGAAGACGCGCTCGCATCAATGACAGTCTCAATCATCTGAAGAGCCTGATTCTGCCACTTGTTGGCAAAGACAACGCGCGCTATTCCAAACTGGAGAAAGCTGATATTCTGGAAATGACCGTGCGCTTCCTCAGAGACCTTCCCTCCGCCCCAGTCAAAGGTGAGCATCGTCTCTACATATAAACGGGCAACAATTCATTATGATGTCTCTCTGTGCTACATATGAAATTCCAGCCACTGATCAAACTTCTTCTTTTCTCCTCCAGACTCCGCAGACAGTTACAGAGAGGGTTACAAAGCCTGCCTCCAGCGCGTCTCCGCTCTGCTTCCCAAAACCAGTCTGGATCAAGACGCGTGCCAGCGGGTGCACGACTTTGTCCAACAGTCCATGTCCACCACCGTCACCCCAACCTGCCTGAACTGCTGCGCCCAGAGCTCCAGGACTCTCCCTCAGATCCAGCAGAGACTCCTGAGCCTCAAATCCAGCTTCAGCTCCAGACTCGAGAGCCAGTCCCGCAGCAGCAGCGCAGTGGCTCCCAGCCGAGCGCAGTCAGGCCCGCAGCCTGTCAGCGCTGCTATGTGGAGACCGTGGTAGATTCAATGGACATTTTTCTCATGTGTGTTATTTATTTCTGCGATGTTATTACCGCTCTTTATATTGTATTTAAATAACTGTAGTCTAGATACGAAGAAGAATTGTTGAAATTGCTGCGTAATAATTTAATTCAGCATTTGACTCATTTTTGCGTTTAATGCCCGAAGGAACGAGCACAGATCTCAAGGACACTGAAGTCTATGAGCTTTTAAAATGCAATCCTCTTTGGGGTTTCAAAGACATGGGTTGTAGACAACACTTTTGTAAAACCCCAAGGGTTATTTTGTTTGAGGTTTGCACGATGGACTTAAAAGTATTTTGGTCTGTGCAACAGAATAGTCTGTAAACACTATGTGTTAAATAGCATTATATTTTATTCATTGGAGGCATGTAAGAAAAAAGAAGAAGAAAACCTTTGTGACGTTTCTAATGTTTTGTTATTGACAAAAGATGTTCAATAAATATGCTTGAAATTCATGTCGGTGTTGTTTGATCTTTGGTTTTGTGGTGGTTGAAGGCTCTCAGGTTGGTCACAGCCCACAGGCAGGTCCACGGGAGGATTCCCAGGGAAATGAAAGAAGTAAAAAAGGCGCGCAAACGCATAAAGCCACAGGTCAGCCGGAGCCCATTGATGCTGACGAGCAGCTGCTCTATTGTTGCTGATGTGAGGCGCCTCTCTCTCTGGTTGCCGCCAAATCTGTGGGAAGAAGATGGTGTGACAGGAAACACTCTGAGATTTCTGCTGTTGTTAATCACTGAGACAGAAACACGAATGATTCTCAGTAGTTTTACAAAGATGTATCTCCCAGTGATGAAATATGGTTTTTCAGTAGCAGGCTCATGAATAGGAAGTATATTTGTAACACGTATAAAATATAATTAACACTACAATTCACTATCACAGTTTACTGTTAGGATTAGTTTTTTGTGAGTTGTGTGGGATCCTAAATTCACCATTTTATCTGAATAATTTTTTTTTTTTGTATTTTTTTTGTTTGTACAGAGCATTTCTTTCTTTCTTTCTTTCTTAATTGTCAGTCATTTCTGCATGATTTAAAATAAATGTAAGTCCCATTCAAAACCTAATCATTGAAGAGACAGTTTTGCAGATGCACTGATAAGAACCTGGCAACAACCTCCACATGATGCAAACACAAGACATTGTTCATCCATTATAATAATATCATATGATTTTTTTTTTATTTTTTTTTTAAATTTCATTGAACATGCAGGGTCTAATAGTTGACTCTGTAAAGTGTAAAGCTTTATGATTTGTGTTGTTTTTAATCATTGCATGGTTTTGTACAACAGCACAAAGCATTTCAGAGACTGATAACTGTTGTAGGTACCAGGATATGAACATCCTCCAGTGATAGAAACAATGAACTGATGTACAAAGGGTATGAGATCTTGAATGTATTTATTGGGAAATATTACAAAGTTGATCTATTGTTTGCTTGTGGACACATATCCAGTGATGTAATGGGGAGTGAACTCATTTTTAAGAGTAAGTCTCAGATTTTAGGACAGAATCCATTTCATTCAGTTCAAGAAAAACAAAATAAGTTGCTGAGAGTTGAAATCCACTTCAGACATGTTTCCAAATGTTTGATTGTTAGATACTCAGTGTTGTTTGGACACAGCAGCTCAGACCAGAGATTCATTTGAAAAGCCTGGATTTAAGTGCCACAAGGAAATATTGAAGATGATGTCACACCATTACTGATGACTTATCGTTTGTGTTAGGTTTAAATCCCAGACAACAAAGCTGCAAATTAAACATCAAGAGGTTAAAGCTGTGCAGAGAACTGTTAAATCTCCAACACTGAAAGCATCATTCCCTTTGTGTTGGTACTTCAGTCTAAGAGATGCAGGGCTGCGTCTACAGCCTGAGGTTATTATGAGGCTTCAGTCGTCTGAGTTATCACGTGGCACAGGTTACGATTGCTCCCCACCCCCTCCCTCAGTGTACACTGCTTTGTTTGGTCAAACTCAGGCTGTTGAAGCTTCATGAAGTTACTTTCTGCTGAACATCAAAATAAACTGCAAAGAAAAAAGATTCGATCCTGCTCCTGTTGTTTACATGCAAGGTGATCACACAGCTGTTCTGGAGTTAGACTGAACAGATTTTTGAATTTACAGGGAAAAGATGTTTGCATATTGATCATCCATCTTTGAAGTCATGTGTTTAGTTCCAGTTTTTCCAGGTTTTGTTTCTCACATGTGACGTCAAACTGCATATCTTCAGATTTTTATTGCTTCATGAACAAAACGATCAATTGTACAATGTCCAGTGATTGATGAAATGATGGTAGATGAAGAAAAGGAAGCTCTGAAAGAAGAAGTACAGCTGATGTAAGTGTTGTTTCAACATATTTAAACAAGCAGACAGCTCAGCTCCTTTGAAGGTGACAGATACAGATGGGATACAAAAAGTAAAAATAAAAGCTCTTTCAGTCATATACTATAAAATCCTCATGTGGAGTAAAAAGTATTTTCTTCTTTTCTATTTCACAAGTGATTCCCTCCTTTGACAAAAATACTTTTTTAGGCATTCGCACCATTTCTGCTGAAATTTTCACCAGTCTTCTCTGCAACCAGTCCTTCAGCTGCAAAAGCTTAGATCTTATTTTTTTGTACCTGTTTCCTGTTCACAACAGTGCAACAGGATTTAAGTCTGGATTTAAGTCTCATGACTTTTCAAACCAACTGGCTCCAGCAGCAGAGTTATTATAAAGATGGACACTTGCAATGTGATTGAATGTAGTGTTGACAAAGGAAATGTTCAGATACTTCATGCTCATCATGTAAAGTTCCCACTGGATCAATCAAACTGCACCAAGGCTCTGAGGAGTGGTTGTGTCTTATATTGTGTATTCACATCTTTAATGTGAATGTGTATGACAAAACGTTTATAATCCAGTCTCATCATAAAGGAGGAAAAATGGCGGCTTTTGTTGAAACACATCATTTGTTCATGCAGCTGATCTCAGTGGGAGAAATGAAACAGAGAGAAAAGGTTGAATGTGTCAAAGTTATGAACACAGATCTTTTCCTGGAACATTCATTCTCACCACATAATAATAATATTATTTGCACACATTGCAAATACCTTTTATGCAGATGATATTGTTTATACTCAGACGTTTCATCTTCAGCAAACTTACAAGCTGATCTCCACATTTTCAGCAACTATGTTTCTAGTGTTTATTTATTTTTAAGGAGAAAATATGTCAAGTACACCTGTGAAAAAATAAGTACACCACAGGAATGGTGGATGTTTTAAATGTATTTTCACAGTCAAACACTTGATCATCTTTGAAACAAACAACACATTAAATGTACTTTTTAAATATTTTAATAGATAAACAACAATCATCACAGCTTCGAATCATCAAATCAGATTGAGGAGCCCAGATCAGACAAAGCCTCTGCAACAACTGTCATCTACCAAATCATATATAAAAATATTATTCATACACAGGCAAAGACCAGATCAAGGAGCAGCTACAAGAGCTTCATACAAACTGTGAAGAAGAACCAGAAGTCAATTTCTGATTGACTTCTGGTTCAAATTTCAACTTTCAGACACAGAAAAGATAATGATCCCAAACAAGGAATGGTTCAAAAAGACTAGATGAAGAGCTGTGGATCAGGAGGACCTCACATCATCTTCAAACACTCTGATATGATTCAGAAGTCAGAGGTGAATCAGTGACTCTCAGCTGGCCGCTCCCTCAGACAGTGAACCCAAACCATAACATTTACACCCCCAAGCTTCACAGTTTGTACGAGGCTCTTGAAGCTGCTCCTTGACCTGGTCTTTGCCTGTGTATGAATTATATTTCTATATATGATTTGATAGACTACAGTTATTGCAAAGGCTTTGATGATCAAGTGTTTGACTGTGAAAAATACAATACAGCCTCCTTTTTACCTCCATATGCAGTGGTGAGACTGGATGTATAAAAGCTTTGTCATACACATTCACATTAAAGATGTGAACAGACAATATAAGACACAACCACTCCTCAGAGCCTTGGGGCAGTTTGATTGGTCCAGTGGGAACTTTACATGATGACCATGAAGTATCTGAACATTTTCCTTTGTCATCACTACATGATGGAGGGTTTGGAGGGTCTGTTCAGGAAACCCTCCCAGCATGCACAAGGCTTGAATGTGATCCATGCCATTGTAAAGCTGGTGTGTGTGACATGGTCTAATGTCAAACCATTTACTAGGAAAGAGCTCCTGACCCACTTCTGTTGTCCCTGTAACTCTCCACTACTCTTGAAGTTTTCATGTTATGGCTCTGTTAGTGTTTTCCTTCTTTTGAATTAAATTAATCTTCTTCGTCCTCTTCTTCATGACAAACACCTTCAGATTATAACATTTGTCCATCAGATAACCATGTGGCAGCAGCGCTTCATTTCATCTTCACATCAAACAGAAGGAGGGGGAAACTGAGCAGCTGAGGAGGAGCGTTACCACTGGTCCTTCATCCCAACAGCTGTCAGACTTCAACACCAGCCTCATGTAACACTGCTGCTGTCTGCTGTATGTACCTGGTATCTACCTGATATGTCCATCTGTCACATCTTATTCATCTGTTCCCACTGGTGTTATTTTCAGTTGCTCAGTACCTACAACTCACTGCTGCTTTGTTGCACTAATCCATCACTAATTCATTTTTATACTTGTAAGTTGAAGGTGTGTATAGGTCTGTATTTATTTATATGTCTGTATTTGGGGTTTTTTTGCACATTTTTGTTTCTATTTGTATATTTATATATTTTTTATACTTCTATTGCACTCTGTTTTCTATCCTGCTGCTGGGACAAAACAACAGTTATAAAAGTTGTATCTTGTCTTAAATATCTCATCTTATCTGCATGATTGTTGTTTTTTTAAGCAGACAGAAACCACTCTCTAAGTGCTGTGTGAAGAAAAGCTTCTCTGACTGGACAATGAGGTGGAAGATCCACAACTGTAACAGACTATGTCAGGTTCCCCATCTGTCGGCCAAGGAGACTGGACATCTGAAGACTGAAAATGTAGCCTGATCCAATGAGTGACATGCAGGACAGACTCACCAACAGTAACACATGGACGTACACCCTGCCTTGTGTCAACAGTCCAGGCTGATGGTAGTGGTGTGATGGTGATGGTGGAGAATGCTGACTCACAATTACAGATATATTCAGTGAGTATATTGATGGTGAACATGTGCAGATTAGCCTGCATCCAGCACCAAATCTAAAACTGGGTTCTTGAACGTCAGGATGTCAGTGTAGGTCAATGTCCTCGACAGTCCCCAGTGTTAGTGTAGTGTTCCTAATAAAGTGCACAAAACCTGTAGATAGTGTTTTACATGAAAGCTGTCCCAACAAACTGATATGAATTCATTACAGTTTTTTTCAATTGCTAAAACACAAAACCTGGTTCCTGTAGCACAGAAACACAAACCTTTTCATCATTCCCATAAGCACACACACATTTCCCATAACCATAAACACAATTCACCTGTTTCCACACAATATTTAATACTCAAAACTCTGTCTTCAAAACCTTACACAAAGTGGTCAAATAAATCCTGTGTTCATTCAGCAAACACATGTTCTTAATATAATTAATTCAAGTTATCATAACCTAAACTCTGATACAACACCTTTCTCCAGGTGAAAACGCTCAGCCTAAAAATTGATAACACAACAATCAGAACTGTGGGTCAATAAATAGATCCCAGAGGCCTGTTCATGTGCTTTGGAACAATGGATCCTGACCATGCAGAGGTTACTACACAACAGAGAGGACGGGGACGAGGATGAGGGAAAGGGAGACGGAGAGGGAGACGGAGACGGAGACGGAGAGGACAACAAAGACAAGTGACTTCTGATGTAATCTGTGCCTCTGGTTCATCATGTGCTGGTACATGGGAGGACAATGAAAGAAGCTGCAGCTCATCCAGTCAGTCTTTATAGAGGAATTCAACAGGGTTAAGGAGCAGTGATCCCAACATGTGCAGGTAATTGCTGTACTGTACAGAAATGTTATAGTGTGTAGAGTTAAGGCCCATCTTTCTTTCTAATACACACAGTACTGTGTTTGAAGTAACGTGTGTTTTTTGACGTGTGTAGAGAATGTTTTAGATGGATGCCATGGCTGAACCTCATGATTACATCTTTATCCATGAAGCAGGTTCAATCTCACAGAAAAGGAGCAACATCATTGGACAGCTGCAGTCACACAAGTTCAGAGCCAGAGAAGAGGCAGTATCACCATGTGTGCAGCCATTATTGTGGCAGCCTCCACCATCACAAGACATAATGTGTGATGTTGATGAAATACTACGGCCTGACCCCGACCTGAGACAAGATCCTGTTGATGTTGATGCTGATGAACTTGTATAAGTGCTGAATTTAGTGAGAGTTTTTAAAATTGTGTGTTAAGATTTGAGATAATGGTGAATTGTTCCAGGAGCTGTGTCTAAGCAATTGAGAAAAACTGTAAGATTCAAGCTATTAGACTGCAAAAAATCTCAAATCAATATTGTTTTAAGCACATGCACCAACTTCAGCCTTGAGTCTGTGGCTCTGTGTCAGCTTTACACATTTGCATACTGGAAATGTTTGCAGCTTCTTCTTGACCAAATTTTTCAAGTTCTTTCAGTTAGCATGGAGCTCATAAGTTGAGATAGAAATTACAAGAGTGAGATCTGGACTCGGAGAGTTTAGCTTTATACTTGACATCATTATCTTGCTTCTCTAAGATGCTGATGTTGAACATCAAAGTCTCCTCCTGAAGATTCAGCTGCATTAATTCAGCCTCTACCTTCACAAGCCTTCCAGTGAGAGTCCTCGTGTCATCATCACGTCCTTTACACTAGAGGTGACATGTTTATGAAGATGAGCAGAGTTTAATTTAGACCAAACAGTAGCAGGAGGACTGTAGCTGAGATGGTGTGTTTTGTTCTTGCCCATCTTGAGACTTACCT
The DNA here is from genome assembly GCA_900323345.1 of Pseudochromis fuscus. Taxonomy (NCBI): domain Eukaryota; kingdom Metazoa; phylum Chordata; class Actinopteri; family Pseudochromidae; genus Pseudochromis; species Pseudochromis fuscus. The sequence continues at coordinate 2,112 of OOFC01023842.1, read as the reverse complement.
TCCAGATACAGATGTGTTTGAAGTCAACTCCACCCGATTTAAAGCCAATGTAAAAACCACCTGGCTGGGATAAGATTCATAATGTTCTAACTGTGCTACCTTTAGAGGTGGATGTAGGTAAATACCTCCATGTGCTTCAATGTCCTGCTCATTGATAACCACCAACAATATGATTCAAACTGAGGCTTTGACTTGGCTGCTCCATAATCCTCCATTTATTCCTCTGAGCCAAAAGTGTTGATGGATCCATATGAGTCTGTTCAGGTAGAGTTGGTTTGAAGTTCTTACTGAAACGTTGTCTTTGCTCTGTGCCAACACTAGTGGCCACACATCTACCTTTGATCCATCTGTCCACAGCATATTATTCCAAAAGACCCTTTGTCTGTAAGTTCACTGGCAAAAATAAATAGTTTTGCTTCACTATTTTTCAACAGCTAAAACTTTTTCTGATCTGGTACTTATTTTTCTAATTTTATGGGTTTTATATGCACATGCTTTCTCCCACGTGACTGATCTGTTATTTTAAATTAATTTAAATGATAAAGAAGAGCTTCAAGTCAATTTGGGTGTAATTTATTTCCACTTTTATCTGTAGGCACTGATCAAATATTTGTTTGTTTGAAAATATGTTTGTTTTTTAAAGGGAGTAATTACCACTAACTTTTTTCAGGAGTGTATTTTTCTCCCACAAAAGTCACGCAGACTGACGTGTTGTGTTCACACCATGACGGAGGCTGAACGAGACATAAACACTTGAGCCTCTAAACAACAACATTACATTATTCTTATTTTTTGTAAAAATCTGTGATTATAGTTTGTACTTGTGTTGATCAGATGTGTTTATAGCTGATATATCTGAGTGTGGTGCTCTCCATTGTTAGAGACTCAAGAAAAACGCTCATCTCACATCACGCTGCGGCAAAAGTCACTGTCTCACCCCCATCCCATCCTTAATTCCCATGAAGTATTGGTACATTTTCAGACAAAGGCTGCCTGTTATCCGGCCTGCACAGATGGGTTGCCGACGCCGAATTTGCTCCAAAAGACAAAAGAGGACTCTAACCGTAAGCGCAAAAAGAGGAGAAGTTCCACACCCCCCTCCACCCGCATCATCGCCATCATCCCTGTATCCCAGCGGGCGGTGAGGGGCGCGTGCAGCAAGTGTGCCTCTCAATTTCAACGCAGCAGCTTGGCTTCTTTGTCGAAGCACCACGAGATCATGTCTACGTGATGCAGACCTTCACATTTCGATTATTTAGTGTTTATTTATTTACAGTTCAAGTTGTAGAAATACTTTAAAGACACATATAGAGCTGCATACCTCGCCCCTAACTCCGTATATATTATCAATATCTAATTCTAAACGATTATAAAATGCTGTTATTCCACTATAAGGCAGCAGATTAAGTGGAATGAGTAAAAAGAGTTATTGTCAACAAAAATATGTACAAAGTTGATGCCGACTGCTGATTAGTTGCCACAGAGTTTGACTTTGACTTCTCCCATTAGAACAATTTCACCGTTTATATGCGTAAATTTGTAATTCTGGACAATGCATTCATGTTTTTAGGAGGTTTTACGGTTTTATAATGAAACTGCACAATTAAAAAGTTTCGCGCTTTCCAGTGTGGACCATATGTAACATAATTGTTCTTCTAAAAGAACCGTGTGGACGGAGTTCTGCAAAATGCTCAGAAAAACATGTTTCATCCCCACCAACAGATTGAGCTTTGTGTTTCGTCATCACCGATAAACAAGCATTTCATGATCGCTTGGACGCTAAAATATCCAAGAGTCAAGCTCAAGAAGACAATCGCAGCAAAGAGTAAAAAGGGAGGGGGTGGAGATGTTTAGTATCAGTTGGACACTAACAACATGGACCATAAGAAGCATGCAGATGGGATACCCACGCCAAAACTGCGTGGAGATCATATGTCGTGCGTGTAAAGTTTATAGACAAAGAACACACGTATATACAACTGTGTGTGTGTGTGTGTGTGTGTGTGTGTGTGTGTGTGTGTGTGTGTGAGTGTGTGCGTGTGCATGGATGAGACATGGATGGATCCACAGTGGGACCGGGAGACTGGCTTTTTGGGATGCTGGTGCGCCGCA
>OOFC01023837.1:0-10408 GCA_900323345.1 Pseudochromis fuscus | reverse complement strand
CACACACACACACACACACACACACACACACACACACACAGAGTGTCAGCGGCACGCGAAGTGAAACTGCAGCTCAGGCGAGAGGCTGGAACCTCCAAAAAGTGCATAACTAAGGAGGTTAGACGCTGAGAGGTCGGGACAGGAGCACAGCTGGAGACACGGCGGCGGCGAGGACGACTCAGCAGCGGCTCACAGCGTCACACGCCACAGCAAACATGGACCAAACTTCATTATACACGTCTGACCTTCTGTGAACTGCAGAGAAGTGATGGATGCAGGTCTCAGAGCTGCAGTACCACCGGCGGCCACTAGAGGCTGGCTCCAATTCAAATCCTCATTTTCAATCCTCAATAGATTTTCTCCACAAGTCATCGTGATGTCATTGGATAAAGTCAGCTCATCTTCTCAGAGATCTGGTGGGAGGAGTTAGGGGCGGGGCTAGTCTGATTGACAGGTGGTTTGGAGACTCATTCACTGCTGAAGTCCAGTCTCATCCTCATTGGACAGTGTCCTCAGGGCTCCCAGTGCTGTATGTTCACGGTGTTTGAAGTGAACCACTGAGATGGTAGTCAGCAGGGTTGGAGTTGTAGAGACAGGATGTAGTTCATCCCAACATGGCCGCCCTGTCCTGACACATCAGTGTCAGAGGAGGAGACAGCAGAGCTGCAGATGTTGGTGGCTGGTTGGACAGAGTCCAACAAACATGTCTTCAAGATTTAAATCAGAGGCAGAGACCAGCACAGTCCTGCTGCCAGTGGAAATGAAACAGACACTTTGTGAAGAGTTGTGCTGTGATGATGATGTTGTGTGTGTGTGTGTGTGTGTTGATGATGTTCTGTGATGAAGATGTTGTGTGTTGACTTTCTGTCAACAGGATCCTCCTGAGATGCAGGCGCTGCAGGTTTCAGAGGCAGACATTGTTTCCACAAGTCATTCTGATAAAGTCAACTCTTCTCCTCAGAGATCTGGGGGGAGGAGTTAGGGGCGGGGCTAGTCTGATTGACAGGTGGTCTATCTGAAAATCATTTATCATTAAGGAGATTTTAGGACCAACGCATCACGTCTCCACCGCTGCAGCAGGGAGTTCAAGATTTACACATTTATAGCAAAATAAACTGCACCAACAAAACAACAAGATAACATGTGGTGTGACTGCACAATCTGACAGTGTCCAAAGTTATTAATGAAAATCTCTTCCTGGATGACTGCATGATGCACATACATGCTGCTGTGTCCACTGAGCGTTCAACATTCCTGTGCAAACAATTTGAAGGAGGATTAAGTTATGCAAGATCTGATCAGGGGAACTATATTTGCTGCATGCATAATCATGACGCTGGGCCTGTGGGCTTCAGAGGAACTTAAATAGCTGCTCCGCCGCCTCGGGACGGTTTTAAGGATTTAATCTACCTGCAGAGTCCACGCTGCACATGACTGAGGGAGGCAGGGCTCAGAAACACTGCTGCAACACACACTGTTTGTCAGTGGCCTCTTTGTAAAGATCAGTGTTGTGTTGATGTGAGTAAATGTCCTGTGCTGACCAGAGCTTCAGGTTTCATCAGAATCAGCTGTGCAACCAGGAACAATACAAAACATCCATGTAGAGATTATATTTAACAAGATTTACACCTAAATATTCAGAACTACAACTGTGCATGACATGGAAACACATCAACGCTCTGCTTCATGATACCTGAGTACAGTTACTGAGTTACTGAGTCCAGCGTGGAGAGCGTCCATCTTTGATCAGCCCTCACTCACCTCCAGGTTGAGAAGTCACATTGTTACATTTTTATAAAACAGATTTAAATTTGCATCAAATATTAAAGTTATGTAAAATTAAGTGATGTCATCACAAGATCCCTTCACTCCTCCCTGGCTCCTCCTCCTTATCCAAATATGGTTGTTTCGAGCTTAAAAAAAATGAACAAACCAAGATGGTGACGACCAAACACCAAACTCTGGGTTTTAAAAACTTCCCTCTAATCAGACTAGCTCCGCCCCTAACTCCGCCCCTTCCCTCAGCCTAACATCTCCTTAATGATGAATGATTTTCAGATGGACCACCTGTCAATCAGACTAGCCCCACCCCTAACTCCTCCCACCAGATCTCTGAGAACAAAAGTTAATATTTTGGAGTTGAGCTCAGTTGGAGCAGAGTTTTCTGGAGTCAGCACCTGGAGGTCATCAGTGGTACTACACTGTACTGCAGCTTCACTGTCCAGACCCTGCAGCTGTGTCCAGCTCTTCCATACACCCTCACTGGGAGCATGTTAGCGTGCTGAGCACTTAGCTCCCACCACCACCACCACGATGCATTAGCGTGCTGACGTTAGCATTTAGCTGAAACCACCTCGCCCTCCCTGAGCCGCCTGCATGACTGGACTGTGGATGCAGTTTGAATCTAATGCTCCATCTGATGCTGTGTGAAGTTCCTCTGTAGGTGAAGAGCACATCAAAGTCATGCATTAAATAAACTGTACGACAGGAAACAGCACGAGCGCGTCCATGCATCGCTCTGCTTGTACAACATGGCCGCAGGGATTTCACCGTCCGTCCAACTGTCAGCGGCTGCACAGCCACTCGTTTGAAAAGGTCTGAGGAGCTAATTTGATTAGCCGTGATTTGTTTCAGCTCTACAGCATCCACACACACACACACACACACACACACACACACACACACACACACACACACACCTCCACATCAGTGCTGCCGGCCATTAAATTCCCAAAACATCTGCCGGTCGTGTCGTGTGCGCCGCGCCGCGCTGTAACCCGGGCGTTAATTGAGGCTGACTGCAGAGGGAGAGCTGCTAATGTGTGATTGAAGTCTGGTCTGCAGTGTGCTCGCCTGCAGACATCTCCACTGTGGAGAAGCTCGCTCATTATCTTCTGAGCAGAACATTGTTAGGAGGAAAAGCACGACCTCCACTTCTCGTGGCCCCGCTCCGAGCGGCCTCGGCCAATCACTGACGCACTGAAGCTGCAGAGTCGCACATCAGGAGGTGGAGGCACTTTCACATTTGGCCACCTGAGCTGTTAGAGTCCAAACATCAGACGCTGGATGCTGACTACCAATGTTTTAATGCCTCGCTTACTTAACGGCTCAGTGCCCTTCATCCTCCTCATCCTCCTCATCCTCCTCATCCCATTCCCCTTCAGTTCGCCGTGTCCTCAGTGCATGTAAATGTCAGGGGTGGCCGTCATCGTGGACAATGTGGCAACCTGACAGATTGATGTGTAGAACTCTGTGTGTGTGTGTGTGTGTGTGTGTGTGCCTCCAAGGGTTCACAGTGAGACAGAAAGGTGGGGGTCAGCAAGAAAGGAAATGTTCAGAAATGGCCGACACGTTCGACCCATGAGTCACCGCCACCACACTGATCACACACACACACACACACACACACACACACACACACATTACTGTCATCATGAGTCAAATCACCGCGGTAACAGCCTGGACGGAGTGAAAATGACAAATTAGCAGGACAGGGAGGAATCATCCATCAGAACAAGACAGGAATTAGCATTTAAATAAGTATGAATCCATGGTGGATCAGACGGTGTGTGACAGGTCGACGTCCTGCTGGTACATGCAGAGTACAACAAGATCAGAAACATAATACACTTCAAGAGGTTTTAGGACTGAGATGTTGAGTATGTTTGATGTACTCCACTTTCACACTGTAACTTATTCTGTTGTGTGTGTTTCAATCCTTTATTTCCTGCTGTGTTTATAGTAAAGATAAAATAAACTTATTGATCCACACTAGAGAAAATCACTTGTGATGCAGCACAGGGAGAGAAGGTACAGACAGAGGAGGACTAATGTGGAAACCATTAGAAGTTTAGAATAATCAGATATTTTCCAGTTCCCATGAGCCTCAGTCACAGTGAAGGAGAAAACACTAAGTTACCACGGTGACATCACCCACCGGTGTTTAAAGGCTAGAACCGACCATATTTGGGCAAGAAGGAGGAGCTCGGAATCCTGTGATGTCACCTCTTAACTTTAAGATTTGATACAATTTAAACAGTTTTATAAAGACTGCAGCAACAATGTGACATTTAAACCTGTAAACTGTGATTGATCATCGATCGTCTGTAAAATCATTTCATCACTAGGGAGGAGGGGAGGAGTTAGGGGCGGGGTTAGTCTGACTGACAGCTCTGGTCTCCAATGATTGACAGGTGGTTTGGAGGCTCATTCACCAGTGAACTCCAGTCTCATCCACATTGGACAGTGTCCTCAGGTTCAAGGGTCAGACCCACCTCCTCACTCCTCCCTTCATATCCAAATATGGTCACTTCCTGCTCCAAACAACCAACATGACCACGTTCAGACACCAAACTGTTATAAACAGTCACATAATGAATAGAAAGGAAAAATAAAAGCAGAATACAGACATATGGATTTAATTTCTTTCATTGATTGATTGTGTGTGTTTCTTATTTCAAACTTATTACACTGAGTTTGATTTTACATCTTATTGTTTGGTTTTTGTTTTGTCTAAAGTGAAGCGCTCGTGTGTGTGTGTGTGTGTGTGTGTTGGATCTTCAGCCAGCAGCTGGTTAGCTTAGCTTAGCATAAAGACGGGACACAGGGGGAAACAGCTTTATCGGTTCTAATTAATTTAGGTCAGCTAATTTATACTGAATGTAATTAGGCATGAATTAGAGTCCAGCTCGGGACTTTCTCTTTATCTCACAGTGACACACACACACACACACACACACACACACACACACATGCTCAGTATGAATCGACTACAATAGATCGATGTGCGGCGGCGCTCTGCAGCGGACACGACGCCATCATCTGATTCTCAATGTCACCCGTGGGCTGACCGGGACACAAACCGCCAACGCGTGACAGCCTATCAATATCATCCTCGTTCTCGCCCCCTGACCTCCGAGTGCGTCTCACAGGCAGCACTCAGAGCAGCGCTGATATCACCACCGCACCCGGCAGCTCATCACCCAGCGCTGATGGAGCCCAGGTGCATCATGGGAGATAGATTACCACCAACATTCAATGGTGTGGATCCGACTTACACACACACACACACACACACACACACACACAGTCCTTTTTTCTTTACTTTCCTCTGTTTTACGTTCCTCAGTTCATCAGGATCAATATATTAAATAATGTTAGTTATTTCAAAATAAAAGCACACTATCAGCTATTCAGTGGCATGAAACTTCTTAACCAGGCTTTTATTGTGAAATATTTGCATGCACACTATGTTTATTTTATTCACCACTGTTTTAAAAGCTGCTCTGTGCTGTTCATACAAACTCGGCACTTCCTTTACTTTCAGTTCTGAACTGGGCTTTTATTGTGGAGTAAAGTAAGAAGTAAGTAAAAAGTTTAGTAGTTTTTAGAAATATTGTTAAAATATTTTTATTTCTAACTGTTTAACTTTCTGGAAATCGTCGTGTGACCCTGACAGGATCCTAAACCTGAACTAATAAAACTAAAACTGAAAGGTGATGAAGAATCTGAGCATCTTGTGTTGTTTGTGTTGGTGTTTGTGGTGTTGTGTTGGTGTTTGTGGTGTTTTTGTGTGCGTGCAGATATAAAAGGATCAGGAGATTAGACTGTGATCAGAGTCATCAGCTGCAGTAATGCTGCTGTCCACAGGGCTGTGGTGCTGATGGCAGAGCTCAGAGGCTGAGTAACGACTGAAGGAATGAGATCAAAGGTCCAGGCAGCGAGACGACCTCCTGCTGATGGACGGGCGGTTACCGTCCACATCAGTGTGTCAGCACGCCGTCCTCTGCTGCTGCTGGGAGGCAGAGGTGGGCCTATAAATCTCATGTGATCACTAATCAATCCAGCTCATTGAACTGCTCTCATGGCGTTTACTGTCCGATCAGGTCTCGTGTGAACAGCGCTGAACCACAGATAATGGCCTGAGCTGAAGAAGACGCTTCATTACGGAGCATTAATCACTAAACTTATTAATCTGCACATCATATGTTGCAGTTAATTTAATTTGTACTAAAGTGAGACTCCCTGAGACACTCACACTCAGCTGTAGGAATAATAAACAGGAGGAAGATTTATTAATTAATTACTAATTAACAATAGTGCCAACGAACATCTAATCTTACATATCTATTGTTGATTAAATGGTATTGATTGAGTGATTTACATATGTATGATACAGACTTTAGTTTTCCTTAATGAACAACTTGTTTCACCTCCACACACCAGGGGGCGCTGCAGGGAAGAGGTGCAGAGCTACATCCAGAGGAAAGTTTTTCTAACTCTCTCTACGTGGTAATATTTCAATTAAAAAAAAAAACTCAAGTTTGATGTTAAAAAATGTATATCTGAGGTTAAAGAGGTGAATTTAAATTATTTCAGTGCATAGCCTCGTTTAAAGTACAATCTCTACACCATTTCAAAATAAAAGCCTAACATTTGACCTATTGACCGTATGAACAAAGCTAACGTAACATCACCTGTTGGTTTGTGGGTGTTTTGAAGCCAGGAGTTAGACAATTGAGTATTGACCACAAGTGACCATATTTGGATATGAAAGGCGGAGTGAGGAGGCGGGGATGACCCTGGGTAATGACATCACAGTGACTGGTGGAAAACATGTTTACTGAATATTTCAGGATTGAAAATGAGGATTTTTGAGTTGAAGTCAGTTGCAGTCAGAGTTTTTTGGAGCCAGCCTCTAGTGGCCACCGGTGGTATTGCTTTGTTTTCACTTTGGAGACCTGGTGGCTACGTCCATGTGTTATAGACGACCTATGATCAGTCCCCACAGGCCTCCAGGCTGAACTGTCACATTTTTGCTACAATTTAAAGCTGCTTTAAAAAAATGTATCAAGTCATCCTACTTGTCCAAATATGGTCGGTTCAAGATGGAGGTGGAGACCGAGTTGCTTCGTCCATTTCTATATACAGTCTGTACTTTGAACAGAACAGAAATCCTTCATTTTTAACCAGGCTTTTATTGTGAAATATTCCCAATCACACCATGTTTAATCTATTCATTCAGAGGGTTTTTTGCTTGGTTTTATTGCAGGAAATACAGTTTTAAAAAAAGTTAATTTCTCTGAGTTGTGGGAAGAATAAATGATTATTTTCTCTTATCTTAAAAATCTGTGGCCTGTTTTGTCCGTCATGACACATGATTGCATCCAAACCTTGTTAAAACCCCCAGCAGCTGTAACAGCAGAGTTTTATATTCTCCTGAGGACGAAGAGTTTCCACAGATCTGTCCGGTTCTGACAAAGTGCTTTTAAAAAAGCGGCGCTGCACTCAGAGGCGTCTCTCGGTGTCATCATCATATAAATGTAATAAAGTCGCCTTGGAACAAAGCGATGCTCTGAGTTTAATCACCTCCCAGCTACTGAAGGAGACAGCACAAAGGGTAAAGTGTTCGTTAAGAGGTGGACACGGCTGCCGTCCTGATACGTCCATGATGTGAGACGATGATGATGATGTGGTTTCCTTGAAGCCCCGCCTCCTGCCTCCTGCCCTCCACCAAGGACACGTGTCACATCACAGAGCCCGGAGTGATTTATACCTGGTTTATAGTCGACGGGGGGTTAACGTGTACGTATGTGTACATGTGTGCACGCGTCAGGTCATAAGTGGCGAGGTGAACCCGGTGTTAACGACTGTACGATGATGGAGAGGAGGAGCCCAGCCATTTAAACCAACTCACTCAGTTGTTTTCAAACCCATTAAAGGATTGAAGTCGGCCGCTGCCACTGGGAATCTATACTGGGAGGAAAACCCAAGAAATCTTCTTAAAATCTGACAAAGAAGATTTCTGCTAATGTTGGTTTTTCCATCAGTTTGGCACGAATCAGATATCTGAACATGTAGATCCTCATTCACTCTGGTTTAAAGGAACAGTGCTGATGTTTCAGGACATATTTAGGCAGGAAGGAGGAAATCAGTGGTAACTGTGTTTAATAGTGTTTCATCATTTTACCTGAGTCATTAACACAGGCCGTGGAAACTCTGCCTCCAAACATCCTCATCTTCAATCCTGAAATATTCATCAATACATTTCTCCACAAGTCATTCTAGTGGGAGGAGTTAGGGGCGGGGCTAGTCTGATTGACAGGTGGTCCATCTGAAAATCATTTATCATTAAGGAGATATTAGGTTTCATACAAATTAAACAATTAGCTCAGGTTCAAGGGTCAGACCCGCCTCCTCGCTCCTCCCTTCATGTCCAAATATGGTCGTTTACATTTGTATTTAGCTTTGTGCACATGTGATCATGAGAGGAGTTTGATAACTGAGCAACAAACAACAGAGAGCGAATCATCGTCGACAAAGAAGAGAAACCGTGAAGAAGAAACAAAGAAACGTTTGACAGGCCTGATCAAACAGAAATATCAATGTAATTGTTTAATATGTATCATTTAAAGACCAGAACATCAGAAATGATCCATAAAATTAATGAAGGTGTTTGACCTAAAACGACATGATCGTACGTTTTTATTTCCTGGGTTTTGTCCTGTTAATAAGTTCATCTCAGTGTTTTTTCATCTCAAGTTATTTTTCATTATCTTGAGAAAACAAACTTTGTTTACAGGGTCATTTATGTCGTTACCGTCAGAAAACGAAGACGAAGCAGAAATTTCTAGAAAACATGAAAGAAAAGTGAAGCGTCTGAAGGAGGAAGCCTCTCGGCGTCACAGGAGACGCAGGAGGATGACGCAGTCTGTCAGAGTCTTCCTCCTCGCAGCGCTTACACACTCCCTCACAGTGTGCGTTTGTTTGTGTGTTGACATGAATAACGTGTGTGTCTGTGTGTGTGTGTGTGTGTGTGACTAAGAGCCCTGCAGCTTCTGGTCGGCCCACATAGTCTCATGGAGCTAAAACGCCTCAGTTTCCTTTACTTCACGTCAATTTGCAAAGTCTCTCTGTGGGCCGCTGAGTGTGTGTGACAGCAGGGCCTCGCTCTGCACACACACCCTGCCTGCACGTGTGTGTGTGTGTGTGTGTTTATTATCTGTGTCAATTTGCATGATGGTTAACAGCAGGTTGGTGAAGGTCTCCGTTAAAGACCTGCTGCTCAGTGATCAGTGAAAACGGATCCTACAAAGCTGCTCCTTGAACTGATGCTGACCTCAGACAGAAACGTGGGTTCATGCACACACTGTAGGTGGATGGATGAAGGTCACATGATGTCACAGACCAGACGTAGAGCCGGGACCCAGATGCAGACACAGGGATGAGCAGAATCCAAACCAGCAGAGCAAAGGTGAGGTCAAAACACAGGGAGGAGATTTAAACTTAACAAAAAACCAAAACTGTGAAATAAAGGCTACAAACCGGCGCTGATGAGGAGTGACAACAGGTGGGCAACACAATCAGAACAGGTGTGACGAGATGGGCACAAGAAATAAAACTAGAAGAAACACAAGGGAAGAGACTTAACAAAATAAAACAGGAAGTAACATGACAAAAGAAACAACCACTGAAAATACACAGAACCATGAAACATCAAAGTAAACAACAGCACATGATGCACATGGAAAGACACAGATGAAAGTTGTGAAAATCAGAAAAACTAAATACAAGGAATCATGACAGTGACGTCACCTGTTGGTTTGTGGACTCTTATTTTGAAACCAGGAGTTTGGTATCTGAACGTGGCCATGTTGGGTGTTAAAGCAGGAAGTGACCATATTTGGATATGAAGGGAGGAGTGAGGAGGCGGGTCTGACCCTTGGACCTGAGGACACTCCAAACTGCCAATCAGACTAGCCCCGCCCCTAACTCCTCCCCCCAGATCTCTGAGAAGAAGAGTTGACTTTATCTGATGACATCAGAATGACTTGTGGAGAAATGTATTGATGAATATTTCAGGATTGAAGAGGAGGATTTTTGGTCAGTTGGAGGCAGCACCCAGTGGCTGTTGGTGGTATTACACTTGAGGTCACCTGGTCTGTATGTGGCCCCTGAACTAAGGTGAGTCTGACACCCTGGTCAAACAGGGCAGAGCAGACAGTGTTCATCAGAAGTGAAGTCAGACAGGGAGGATCCTGTCATCGCTGCAGAGTCACAGTGGGCGGGGCCAGACTCATTTAAAGCTCGTGGTTTGTGACACGTTAGATCAGTGGTTGTGCTTTAAATGAGGTTAGTCATCCCAGGAACCCCAGCTCAGGCAAACCTCTGCTACTACAACAGTTATTTACGGTACAGAGAACATTCCCCGGGGAGTCCAAACACTCCCACCTGAATTAGACTGGAACATCTCAACACACACACACACACACACACACACACACTCATAAACCCCTTTTCTATCATCCACTCCTTTCTCCACAGCTGTCACTTCTCAATCCACCAACTTCATCACCACTCATCTCTTCATCCTGTCACCCATTCACCATCATCTGTCCATCCGTTCACG